>JAJAGP010000318.1:272854-285354 GCA_025084515.1 Ancistrus triradiatus
GTGCTAAAACATTTTGACAGATTTATGAGCGCCGTGTACCATCTACAATCGGTTCTAGGTCAGAAAGCACAACCAGAATTAATTCATACATTAGACGCACCGCATTTAAAGGCGCACTGTCGATTTTTGAGAAAGTTAAAGGATTTTAAGTGCGCCTTATGGTCCGAAAAATACGGTAATGCTGTGCTTTGTGAGTTGAAACGTGTATCAGAAGCCTAGTGTAGCTACTGTTGCCTCAAGCAGCAATAAACAAAAGATTTTAGAATAACCTTCACAGTTTCAAGAATTGCATATTAAATTATAAAAAAATCCATGTGTAGATCCCAAAAATGATGGCAGAACACCTAATGTTTTGTACCTGAAGCTTTCTGTAGGGAATAGTGGGGGAAAATCTTGAGGTAGTAATATGAGATGCTAGAAGACATGTCATTACTTCTGCCAAAGGGGATGTCAGAAAATGTTTCATTATACAATGACATGCAGAAATATGTTGTAATATTGTGTTAAAGATTTGTCACTACAGAACACATCATTTAACCAAAGGTGCTTCAACTTCTGCACAGAACTGTGCGTTCCTTTAGGAGTAGGCACTCGCAGTGTTGTGTACAGTTCAGAAGCAGAGTAGGCACAGGTTATTAGAAGTTATTCTAATGTGAGTGTCCACTCAGGTGCCCGCATTGAGGAGTTCTTCTATGAGAAACTTGACAGAAAGATCCCGACCAGAACCACAAATGCAGAGCTGCTGGGGCATTACATGCAAGACGCTTCTAAGGACTTTGGACCTGGAACTGCCTATGGTATGTAATACAGATTGGTGGGTTTGTCATTTCTTTTTTAATTGTGCAGAAATTAATGTCGGGTAAGAATATTGTGTGGCACCGTTGTTGAGAGATGTGTATAACACTGGGCCATTAGCAGTTAGACTCTATGCACGGTTGTCTTCCGGGTTCTCGTATACCGGCAGACTAACTTCCGGTTTTAAACGCCGGACACTGAACACGTATCGTTAGAACATGATTCATAATGAAAATAATTATTATTTTTAATAATCCTATCACAGTCCTATCGTTCATAGAGCCTATACAACAACAAACATAGAGTGGTTTTCATTTTTCAACAGCAGGGGGCAGACTTGTCTTTAATATCATAGACCATGAACTACGCTTTATGTAACAAAAGACCGTACTTTTTTTATTGGTTGATCAGTGACCCTTTATGTGCAATTGAGTTTGCAGTACAACCTTGTTACTTTGTAAGTAATACGTCTGATGAATCACTCTGCTCTAATTTCAGTTATTACTCGTATGGGATTTTCAGTGCCACGCTACAACCATAGTATATACCCTACTATTATTTTTCAATGCATGGATAATGTAAGAATGGCATCCAAACCAGATGAGAATGAGGGGAGAGAATGCATGTGTATGATTTACTCTTTCACTATCACTGTGTGGTATATACTCTTGGTAACATTTCCAGCTAGCTGCTAAGCCTTCAGACTGCAAGTAAATAAAGAGATGGGTTCAAACTCACACCCCAGCAGAACTTTAATACTTTACCTTGTATTTTAGATCATTTTGTACCAACTTTAGTTGCAGTCAAGCCAATAAACATAACATATTGTGTAAACCATAACAGATTTATGCAAACTTGTTTATACTTTGTGTGAATGTCTTGTGTGAGCTCTGGTGATCTTTTTTCCAGTTTGCTCCTTAAAAAAGCTAACACTAATTTACTAGAAGTAGACCTAAAAATGACGTGATGGAACTGTGATTATAATTAATGAACTGCCAAGTATAGCTGGTGCTGATGAAGTGTTGAAATTAACACAATTACTTTGTGGTGTGCTGTTCCTGGCTATGAATCGTACATTTTTTAGACCAATCCGCCAGTGTAATTCAGTTTTGCTGTTTTGGAGATTAATGAAATCATCGACATTATTTGTTAATGAATCTGAACATGTCTTGGCTGGTGTGTGTGCGTGTGTGTGTGTCTATTCTAGTCTAGTCTGTCTGTGTTTAGCTGATGCCAGCATCTTTCCCAATGTCTAAACGTCTGTAAGTCCCTCTGGAAAAGGGCGTCTTTAATGTTTAGCTCACACAGATCTTGTTTGAGCGAGGTGACCAAATGTTAAATGTTAAAGGTTGAACATTTGGTAAGAGCGAACAGGCATATGCATTTCTTAATGTTTGCCTTGAGGGAGTGGTACCACATTTCCTGTTTTTCTATTGTCCTCTTGGAAGTGGAAATTATCCTCCTACGCAGGAAATGGCACCAGTAAAGGACAAATTACTCATTCATTATTCATTGCCACAGTACAACAATGTGCAAAGAAATGCTCTTTTTTATCGGGTATTGCAGAACTGTCTTTAGTCATTACATGCAGTGTAAAATTGTGATGTGATTTATTAGTATCTTATTGTCATGTTTCCGAGCCATTGAGAGACCTGACTTGGTTTTCTGGATCTCAGTACTGGAAACGTGTCAGATTTTTGTAAATGGTTGTTAAAAAGGTTGGACATGATCAGCTTATGAAGTATGGAGGAAAATATAGTCTGATATAGTAATAATCATAATTGTGTGTGTTTAGGCAGTACTTTGTACACAGTTGGAGAGTATCAGAAGAGGCTAGGAGGTGCTGAGAGGGATTTCTTACAAGCATCGGCAGTCAGCTTCCTCACTCCTCTCCGGAACTTCGAAGACTGGAGGGTGGATGACTGGAGAACCATCTCAGTGAGTATTTTTTGTAGTGTGTGTATGTGTGTTGTATGTGTGTGTATGTGTGTGTATGTGTATGTGTGTGTGTTGTATGTGTGTGTGTATGTGTGTATGTGTGTGTGTGTTATGTGGTGTATGTGTGTGGGTGTGTTTGGATGTTTGTGATGTGGGTTTTATAGATATCTATTATATATATATATTATAGTATATATATATATATATATATATATATATATATATATATATATATATATACACACACACATACAGTGGGGCAAAAAAGTATTTAGACAGTCACTGATTGTGCAAGTTCTCCTCCTTAGAAAGATGAGACCGAGGTCTGTAATTTTCATCATCATAGGTAACACTTGCAACTATGAGAGACAAAAGGGCCGTGAGGGAAAAAAAATCCAGGAATCACATTGTAGGATATTTAAAGAATTTAAATTGTCAATTAATGGTGGAAAATAAGTATTTGGTCAATAACAAAAGTTTCAACTCAATACTTTGTATCATAACCTTTGTTGGCAATGACAGAGGTCAAATGTTTTCCTGTAAGTCTTCACCAGGTAGGCACGCAACTGTAGCTGGTATTTTGGCCCCTGGGCAACACGGACTTTCAACCTCCCTCCACAAATTTTCTATGGGGTTGAGGTCTGGAGGCTGGCTAGGCCACTCCAGGACCTTGAAATGCTTTTGTTGCCCGAGCCCCATGCTTCACAGTAGGGCGGTATGGTGTTTCTTGGGATGCAACTCAGCATTCTTTCTTCCTCCAAACACGACGAGTTTGAGTTTTTACCCAAAGGTTTCTATTTTGTTTTTGTCTGACCACATGATATTCTCCCAATCCTGTTCCTGGATCATCCATATGCTCTCTGGCAAACTTCAGACCTGGACATGTACTGGCTTAAGGCAGGGGGGGCACGCCTGGCACTGCAGGATCTGAGTCCTTCTCGGTGTAGTGTGTTACTGATGGTAGCCTTTGTTTACTTTGGTCCCAGCTCTCTGCAGGTCATTCATCAGGTCCCTCCGTTGTAGTTCTGGGATTTTTGCTCACCGTTCTCATGAGCATTTTGACCCCACGGGATGAGATCTTGCGTGGAGCCCCAGATCGAGGGAGATTATCAAATGGTCTTGTATGGCTTCCATTTTCTTACAATTGCTCCCCAGTTGATTTATTCACACCATCCTGCTTGCCTATTGTAGATTCACTCTCCCAGCCGTGCTGCAGGTCTACAGTTTTTTCTTCCTGGTGTCCTTCGACAGCTCTTTGGTCTTTGAGTTTGGAGTCTGACTGTTTTGATTCTGTGGACAGGTGTCTTTTCTACAGATACAAGGTCAAACAGGTGCCATTAATACAGGTAACGAGTGGAGGACAGAAGAGCTTCTTAAAGAAGTTAGAGGTCTGTGAGAGCCCAAAAAAATCTTTGATTGCTTGTGGGTGACCAAATACTTATTTTCCCACCATGATTTACAATTAAATTTCTTTAAAAATCCTATGATGTGATTTCCTGGAATTTTTTTTGGTTCACATTTTGTCTCTCATAGTTGAAGTGTACCTATGATGAAAATTACAGGCCCTCTCATCTTTCTAAGAGGAGAACTTGCACATCAGTGCCTGACTAAATACTTTTTTTCCCCCCACTGATGTTTTGTATATGTGTGTGTGTATGTGTATGTGTGTGTGTGTGTGTGTGTGCTTTATTCGTCCTCTTTACTTTGTAATGGGCAGGACCCCCAAAGATGAGGTACTATTTGGATGGTGGATCATTCTCACCACTGCACTGTCCCTGATGTGGTGGTGGTGGTGTGTTAGTGTGTTGTACAGGTATGAGTGGATCAGACACAGCTGTGTTCTTGATCACATCTGTGTGAGTGCTGGACTGAAAGTAGTCCAGCTACCAAAAAAGTCTAGCTACCAACATCCGTACTCATCCTAAGGATTACAGGATGACTAACAAAACTGTGCAAGAACAGATGAGCTGCTGTCTTTCCATTAGAGAACAGAGTAAAGGGGACTGACAAAGTATGTAGAGAAACAGATGGACTACAGTCTGTAATTGCAGAACTACAAAGTGCTGCTATTTGGTAAGTGGAACTGACAAAATGGGCAATGAGTGTGGAAATAATGAGGTGTACCTAATAAAGTGATCAGCGAGTGTAAGTGATTTCTCACATACTCATATTTCCAATGAATCAAATCGATCTCGTTCTTGTATATTCGAAACCTCACTTCAGTGTAGGCGCCATTATATAGTCGTGCAGGCGGCTATGGTTTGGGCAGCACCAGCCAGTTGATGCTAATGTGAGCAGGATCTTGTTTACCTTTGTGCTTGGGGGGAGGATTCCCTGTTCATGTTCATTACAGTATGAATGTTTCATTTTCTTTGACATACGGGGAGAAAAGTAGGGACATGGACTGAAACATGATTGTTCTGGGAAAAATGGGACCTCTTGTCACCCTACCTTTGTACTTTTGAGTATTACCACTGAGCACCACTGCTGTAACGAGTATGTTTGTCATTGCTGTGGTTAGTAATAACAAGTGCCTGCATTTTGTGTAGGTATAATACTGGCATTTTAATGAGAACATATGTGCATCATTAAAAATGACTGTGATGTCCAAAGCGCCACGAGAAACCTTCAAAATATGGACCTGCTTGCCAATAAATTCTCTTCCACTTTTGTATTAAAGCTGTCGTGTGACTTTTCAGAAAGAACGAAGGCTATTGGAGAACCGGCGCCTCGACTTGGACGTCTGCAAAGCACGCCTGAAGAAAGCCAAACTTGCCGAAGCCAAGGCTGCTGTGAGTCATAACCTCTTCCCTGTCAGTTCGTTTTTTTTCATCTGCTTCTAGGTCTGACCCTGCATCTTAAACCTCCATCGTCATTTGATATGTCTCCTACTCATTAACCACATGAGTCACTCTGTACCGTAGAATCTCATGAGTCAGTATAAGGACTGTCCGAATAAACAGAATCAGATTCAGCATGTGAGGAGGGCCTGAGTGTGCACCCGTGATCGAGTTGCATCAGAGCAGTGGGAAATGGAGTATTGACAATTCTTAGCGCAGCGAAAGGAATATGATGATGCAATTGACTAACGCTTGATGTGTCATGATGTGTCATCAAGCTAAATAGAAACAGTCGGCAGTTCTTGCAGGCTTTGCCTCGTGATGGAAACTAAACCGTGGGGAAAACGTTTTGCCAAAAACTGCATTTAGAATTAGCATGTCAAGGTTCTGCATAGTTCATACCAGACTGATGCGTAAGCACTTACTCACCGGCCAAGACAGGCCAGACTGTCAGCTCTGTCAAACTTGAGTTGTCCAATACTAATAGGGTGCCCAACATGGATTACTGTGAGACCAAAATTCTGTAAAGAGACAAATATAAAGGACTTATTTATGAACACTAGGGTTAGTTATTTAATTGCTGACAGTATGAACACGAGATGTTAAATTATTTTCTGGTCAGCTTTATTTCATTTGCTAATAAACATCCGTTCCTGCATTTCAGGCCTGCAACACATTCCAAAAAAAGTTGGGGCTGAGAAATTTAGAGCTAGTATTGAGGTAAAAAAACTAAATAATGTTGTGATTTCAAACAGGTGATTATAATCATGACTTGGAACAAAAGCTGTATCCACGAAAGGCTGAGTCTTTGATGAGCAGAAATGGGCCGAGGATCTCCAGTTTATCAACAGATGTGTAAGAAAATGATTGAAACGTTTAAAACCAAAGTTCCTTGCAGGAAGACTGGAAGGGATTTATACATTTCTCCCTCTACAGTGCATAAAATCATTAAACAATTCAAGGAATCTTACTTACACAAGCCTAAACTGAAGAGGCGTGATCTCTGAGCCCTCAGATGGCACTCCAACTTTTTTGGAATGTGTTTCAGGGTGGAAGTGGATGCTTATTAAAAAATGAAATGAAGTTGACCAGAAAAACACATGAAATATCATGGCTTCATACTGTCTGCAATGAAATAAAAGTAAAAGGAAATGTAATGAAGACTGCATGTATTTGCATTGTCCATACCATCCCAACTATTTCTGATTTGGGGTTGTATAAATGAGAACCTTTGGTACTTATTGATGACATAGATGGATATGTAAGTGGTAGCTTTCCTTGACGATAACCATAAACGTGCTGATACGGCAATAAACAATGACCAACCCACCATTTAGAAGTTCATAAACATAAACAGTGTTCCTTATTTCTCCCCAGCTGCCATGTTTATGAATCGTTGAGGGATAACCGATAGATCTAGAGCTGTATAAACAGATTGATATAAGGCTTGGTGTTGCCTCTGTGTGGATTGCATTCCTTCTCTTTCTTCATGTACACTAACGTGTCTCTTTGTTGTCATTTGCACAGTGTGAGGGAGATGTGAGTACCAGTGTCTGTGTGTTCATCCCACTTCTTTCATTCCTTTGTTTCCCTGTTTAATCACCGTTTACCTCATCCACACTTTCCCTTTTTTTGTGTCTCACAAATTGAGCCAAATTAATACAGTCTGATTATCTAGGCCAGTTGATGAATAGGATTTGTGTGTAATAGGAGCTTCTGTCGTACCATCTTATAGTCATGAACACCAAACCCGAGTCTGCTGTTTTGTATTATTGTGTAAGATACTCTAAATACTAGGGGTGCAACGATACAGAAATTCCCCGATACGTACTGCTGCTTTTGCTCCACGATACGATTCATTTCCGATACAAGACGAAGAAACACATTTGATTAATTCCCTTTTTAATGTAGAGATCAAGTATACCAATACAACTCCCTGCTCTGCAAGCTTGGAACAGGGTTTCTTTGCTGGGGTTCGGAAAAATCACCAAAGAGCTCTGCCATTGCTGATTTGTTTTTTGAAGGGCGTGGTCCAGGCACCTCAGGGTCCACACTCTCTTAAGGATTTGTCTCCATATTCTCTCTAGCTTTGCACTATAGAGATAAATTATGAAAACGTATTTATTATATTTGAGTTTCTGTTTCCTCACATTAAGAAATGCAGCATCAGGCTTACCTGTTTCTGATGCTGCCCAATGATTTCCTTATTACACAATCTGCCTCTAGAGGGCACTGTGTAACCCTACAGCATGCCTGAACTGCTGGGCTGAACTGCAGCTGGCTCTATGCAGATGATGCACCTCAGTAGCGCCGGCATAAAATCTTAATGTATTCGACTCACAGCTCGTATCGTATCGAAACCCCCCTATTGAAAGAACTGAATATTACTGTGTATCGTGACACCCCTAGTAAATACAAAAAAATCTGTGTTTAAACACTAATGAATCTGCCTTCTTCCCCTTAGTACTACTTTACAGTGCTATGGTTTTGTATTGTTGTGCGTTGTGATGAGTAGTGTATCATTTGTGTAGATGCTTGAGGGCTATGTCTGCCCTGTCTACAATCATCAGTTATGAAATGATGGACTATAAAACATGATCCACTGGCTGGAGACCAGAGATGTTCATGAATCAAGTCTAGATTAGCTGAAACTGCAGCTATATGAAGTATTGTGCTAGTTGCCACACCAGTTGTTTTGCCCTTTTGCTTTAAACACTGCACGGAGTGTCGTGTTCTGTCTGGTTAATTGTCATGTAAGAGCAGAGACTAACTTCTGGACTCACGTCTCTGACCTGGTAAAGTGTTAGTACAGGTATGCGCCATTTAATGACTCCGTTATGTTGTGGGAGACAGGTTGTTGACCGGAATGGTAATTGACTGGACATTACCATAGTCACGTAGTATTTTCAGGCTGCTGTTCTGTAAATATAAAGGGTATTTTCACAAGCATACTGCATGCAAACGATACACAAATGCGTCAGATATACCACTGAAAAGACAAGGGGTACACCACAGTGTCCGAAGCCTAAACTGCTCGTCAGTTACTAATGGATTTATTCTTCTGTTGCACTTATATGACAATGTACAGAACAAGCACACATTAACAATCTCACATACTGTAGAACCAAAAAATGAACACTCACGATGGGATATAACCATAACTAAACATACCTCGTTGGTTGCACACAACCTAGATGGAATGAGTCCACTTGAAGAAACACTAATTTCAAGAACAGGCCATGCGCTATCACCTTTTTAAAGCACTGTGCTACTAGTAGGGAGTCACTATGGTCACATGACCGGCACTCGGCTCTTGGAGGTATATGTAGGTGAAGTTGGCATGACTCTGTAGTGGTAAGTAAATTACAAACTTCTACTGTTGTGTCCTAAAAGTGCCCGTGCCAGCACGTAGCGGGACATGGTTCCTGTTGATGCACATTGTTAATGCAAAGTAAATCAATATTCATGAAAATGAATTACATTTAAAAATGTGTAAACTAAACATGAACAATATTTATGGCAGGAAAAATACACATGCTAAACCTTTTATTAATGGTTTTATTGAATCTTTTGTTATTAAAGTCTTTACACCTTAGTTGTTAAAGTGAACAATCATTGATTGGATGGTCATTAAGAGGTGCTTAGCAGGGTTCATATCATTTACATTTCCATTTACAGCATTTAGCAGACGTCCTTATCCAGAGCGACTTACAATTGATACAGTCTTGCAACCCAAGCAATTGTGGGTTAAGGGTCTTGCTCAAGGACCCAACAGTGGCAGCTTGGCAGAGGTGGGATTTGAACCCTGGACCTTCTGGTCCATAGTCCAGTACCTTACCCGCTAGGCTACCACAGTCCCAGATATCAAGAATTTATGGCAGTAAATCTGCTTTGAACTGTAAACATTCACCTTATGCTCACGGCGGCCTTATGAACATCACTGAGCAGAGATGTTCACGAATCACTTCATTGACCGAGTTGAGTCTAGAAACTACTCAAGTCACTAGCTTATTGACTTACCACTCGCGCACAATAGACTCAAGACTCAGTCGGACTGATGCGAAGCCGCTCGCGATCATATCTGCTGGAGACACTCTGGAACAGTTACAACAAGCTACAACATTAGAGAAGGAAAACCTGCCTGTTTTAGTGAGGGCCTTGTGGTTGTTCATGCATGGTAGACTTGTTAACACACGGTCATGATTCTCTGAAGGATCTACAGCTGGTAAGAAAGGCTCAATATGTTGCAAGTAGTTTGACGTATATGTCGCTAAATGCACTAAATAGTTTATTCATTAGAAAGACAGTGAGGGCGGTACACCTGTGTGGAGTTGGCATGTTCTCACCTTTCTTTGGCTATTCCAGTACTCTGAAGTGTCCCATGTGAGTGAGTGAATGAGTTTTCCTGCGATGGACGGGCGGTTAGGCACCATATGTAAAACCATATAAATAAAAAGCAGAGCCTCTGGCACACAGCCACCAGAGTTAAATGTGCTTGTTTCTCACAGCCGGTGCAGGATGTCTCAGGCTCTGCCCTTCTCTGTTTTGAAAGAATTTTGCTCACGTCATGACGGAACAGGAATTACGCTGTGCTATCACATAACAACACTTTCTAAATGTCAGTTATTAAAAGTGCGTGTGTGGGTTGGATAAGGAGGGGCTGAGGGAATCAGTGCAATTGATAAATGACTTTACAGATCTTAAATAGTTAAGAAAAATAGAAAATCAATATGTGTTGATCATTTTTTGATATGAAATAAATCAATATATGGGAAACACTGGAGAATCACGATAATTTAGTCAGTACTGGTACACTACAGCATCCATATGGCACGAGTAAGTACGATATATAATATGGTGTGCACACATTCAATAATGAATAAAAAGTGAGCCCCCCTGAATCACTGGTTCCTGTATGTGATATCTTCTCAGTTTTATCTTTTTGCTGTATCTCCTGTTTTTTTATTTATTCCACAATGTGCATATAATGTTTTTGTTAGCCTTTTGTTTAAAAGTGGCAAATATATTCCAAGAAGTGCAGTGACTGTCCAGTGAGACTACACAGTCAAAACAAATGAGATTAAATTTGATATCATATGTATTTAATTTTTCTTTCTGCTTGTATGTAAAGTGGCAACTCTAAAGTAAACCCAGACCAAACTTTGATACCAGTTCTAGGTTTGTAATGATAGATTCTACTCACGATTCGATTCATGATACTGTGTTCACGATTTTTTGCTTTGATCACGATTAATGGTTTTACATTTGATACATTAGTTTTTATTTCTGAAGGCTAAGCAATGCAAAACAAAGCACATTTTTTTGAATATGTACAAAAACTTTAGTCCCTTACAATGAAAAGAAATGATAAGAAACAGAGAAATTTGTAAACAAAATGCTCATTGGAACCGTCAGCATATTTAAATAACCGGGTGAAAACATCCTTTCTAAGTTTATGTAGATACTTAACAAAAAAAAATTAGAAGGATTCTCCAGAACAGATTCTTGAGAACAGGATATGCGTTTGTGAGTTTGACTACCATTCAAAAATGAGTTGATCGATGCCTTTAAACAGCTGCTAAAAGTCAGAATGCTGCTTCTAATTTCTTTAATTAGAACATGTGTTGAGGTTTTCAGTGGGTGACCACTGTCAAAAGGGCTATGAATGCTTGGATTTTAGTCTTAATATATGTCCAGAAAGGTATTTCTAATTCATGGATGGTGTTAATCTCATAATAAATGAGGTGAATTAGGAATGACAAAGTTATCTAATGCACACTGACAGGAACTATTAAAAAAAATCAGTCAGTATAAATAAATTGTCCACTTCTTCTGAATAGATCTAGTCCTTTAAAATAGGTATACCAAAGCCAGGATTTTAAATAAACAACAAAAACGGTGAGAGGATGTAGTATGTAAAATACTAGGGTTTGTTAAAATGACATAATGACAGTAGAGAAAGTCTCTCCAGTGTTCTTCCTCCTTTTCTTGGGAATGATGAAAATGACTGTCTGCATCCCATGTTTTGGTTTGCTCCTTGCTTGCTTCAGATTGTATTTCCTTTAGTGACCTTTACAGTCTAACTTTTCGTTGAGTGTGCTGTGTGCTGAGCTGGTTTATGTAGATGCATGATTCTGTGTAAAATTCTGTTTCCCCCCTTTACCTTTAGGCTGCACCAGATTTTCAGGAGACTAGGCCTCGCAATTATGTTCTGTCTGCCAGTGCATCTGCGGTAAGAGTGCTGCAGAGAACATGGTCTCTATCTCTCTCTCTCTCTCTGGCCTCCCCAATAACCACCACGCTAAAACAAATTCACTTGCTGTTAATTGAAGAATGCCAAGACTCTTGCCCCTGCAGTCCTGTTTTTTGGGAAAAAACCCTTCCGTCAGGTTGTTTTATTGAGTTTTTTCTTGGTTGAGCAGATTTTATGGATATTTATGGTTTATTTTACACAAAACCCCTTAGAATTCTGCCAATTCCTGGGTTTTTTGGTGAATGGCATGTCAGGGAATATGGTGGAGCAATGACAATAAATTTGGCTGCTTGTGTGGGCTTGTTGTTCTCTATAATGTTGCTTTCATTGTTCTTTCCTTCCTCCTCTATGGTCCTTTAGTGACCTGGTGAGTGTGCAGGCGCTAATACCTTCCTCCAAATAATATCCTGTCCAGACAGACTTGGCCAAACATGAGTCAGTTTAGGCAGTTATGAGTCAGTTATGGCCATTGTATGTATCCTGTTTTGCATTTTCGTCAGATGTGGCCCATTGGGTGCAGTTGTGTCTGTGCCAAATTCTGATGAAGTCATTGCTGTGATTCCATAGTCTTGTGTGCTGATGAAAATGGCAAGTGTGACCAGAACTGGGCCATTACTCTTCTGATATCAGCGTGGGACGATATTTCTGAAATGTCATTGCTTTGAAATGACTTT
>JAJAGP010000318.1:287854-383776 GCA_025084515.1 Ancistrus triradiatus
ACAAATTAGCTGTTTAACCAGTCAACAAACAAATGTTAATTCATTTGAATGCCTCAATACATTTTGCTTAAGCTCTGCAACAACTCTTTGTTACTTCTGTCCATTTCGATTTTCTGATTAGAATTATTTACACAGATGCATCATGATCTGTAAAAAATATACATTAACCCTATGTCACTTAACATATGCGTCATCCTTTAAACCAAAAAATTTAAAAATGTTAAAAGGTTGTGCCATTTATTACCAAAGTGACTTAATCTTAAAGCCCACATAAGGTCTGCAATTTAAGGTGCAGGGGTTCTGCTGACAGATTAGGAACTCCTTCGATACTGAACGGAGATGTACTGACATATCTACTCATTGATCACTTTATTAGGTACACTTCTCTGTTCCTACAGTCATTGTCAGAATACAGAAGCACTATGTAGTACTAAAATTACAGAATGTAGTCCATCTGTTTCTCTACATACTTTTTTAGTATTTACTCTTTACACTTCTGTAATGGTCAGATTGGTTGCTATTTGGATTCTCAGTGCTGATGTGGTGGTGGTGTGTAAGTGTGTGTTTTGGTGGTATGACTGGATCAGACACAGCAGTGCTGCTGGAGTTTTTAAACACTGTCTTAACTCACTTTGCACTCTGTTAGATACATCTACCTTATTGCTCCACCTTGTAGATAAAATGTAAAGTCAGAGACAGCAGCTCATCAGTTGTTGCACTTTGTGTTAGTCGTACTTGAATCCTGGTGGCTGGACATTTTTGATTGGTGGACTATTTTCAATCCAGAATTCACACTGAGGTGTTTAAAAACTAGATCAGCACTGTTGTGTCTGATCCAATCATGCCAGCTTAACACACACCAACACACCACCACCACATCAGTGTGACTGCAGTGCTGAGAATGATCCTCTACCCAAATAGTACCTGATCTGTGGGGGTCCTGCCCCTTGGAGAACAGAGTACAGGGGACGAACAGAGTATATAGAGAAACAGTCTGTAATTGTAGAACTACAAAGTGCTGCTATATGGTAAGTGGAGCTGGTAACATGGACAGTGAATGTCGAAATAATGAGGTGTACCTGAGTGATCGGTGAGATGGGACTAATAGACCAAAAGTTGTGGTACAATGGGGCTTGAAAGTTTGTGAACCCTTTAGAATTTTATTTTTATTTTTTATTTTTTTTGCATAAATATGACCTAAAACATGATCAGATTTTCACACAAGTCCTAAAAGTAGATAAAGAGAACCCAGTTAAACAAATGAGACAAACATATTATACTTGGTCATTTATTTGTTTGTGCCATGATACACTTCCACAAACGTGTTGTGAAGAGCAGACTTTGATAGATCCCTGCTCTTTAAATAAAACATGGTGCCCTCTCACACCTGATTGGCATCCCACTGATTGAAAACACCTGACTCTAATTTCACCTTCAAATTAACTGCTAATCCTAGAGGTTCACATACTTTTGCCACTCACTAATATGTAATATTGGATCATTTTCCTCAATAAATAAATGACCAAGTATAATATTCTTGTCTCATTTGTTTAACTGGGTTCTCTTTATCTACTTTTAGGACTTGTGTGAAAATCTGATCATGTTTTAGGTCATATTTATGCAAAAAAAAAAAAAAATTCTAAAGGGTTCACAAACTTTCAAGCACCACTGTAAGTTGATCTGATCTACTGGCCCATCTGTATTAGAATTTGATCTAGCTTTTCTCTGAAAGACATTAATGCAAGCAGGATTTGTAAGATGTGTCATGTTTTGCAGTAAGCACGTTGACTGTAAGTCAATGAATGTTTTCTAATCTGTCCCGAAAAAATATGTTCTTGAAATAAACTATTATTTAAAGATGACAATCATTTCTGAAAGACACTGTAAGGGGAACTCATTTGGGGGACTGTTGTATACAGCGTGGGAACTGCCGTTTGTCTGATTTGTACATTAAACCCACCATGTGAATGGAAGAGGCTGGGTTCATAACTGCACATGCCTTTAGTTTAGTGATTTTGTGGTGCCCTTGTTGTTGATTGTGGCTTTACAAAGTGCGGTGTTAGAATATGGATTTGGGCTGCTGCTGTGTGATATCATTATGTCTCCTCTCTCATCTGTTTTGCTGCATGTAATCAGCTGTGGAGTGAAGAGGTGGACAAAGTAAGTATCAAGCGCATTAATCTGCCAAAATTGCTAGAGAGACATTCAGTGGTTTGTCAGTTACAAGAACACATTTAGAGAGACCACTGCATTCTTCCAAAGTTTTTTTTCCCTCTGTTTAGTGTGCAAGCAAAAACAAAAAATGAGTCTTATAGGTTTGAACAAAAGGAGTGTGATGATTTGCAACATTTATGTAGTAAACTATAACCATTTTAGATACATTTTAGAGTATGAATGCATGGTTCCAAACATGGTAAATGCAGGCTTGATTTTTGGAACTACAAACTGTATACTAAATAGCTTATGGTGTTACCATCGGTACTGTACTAAATGTATTTAGCAGAGGTGTGGACTCGAGTCACATCTAGACCAGAGTGAGATTCAGATCTGGAATTTGATGACTTGGATCTTGAGTCGACAAAATAACTTTACTGTCAGTGACTCGGACTTGGGCTTTATGACTGAAAGACTCGAGAGCCTCCACGAACCTATTTTAGCATAACTATTTATTTCCTAGTGTTAAAACAACATTGAATCACGTAACGGAGCCTTTTGTGTTGCGTGCATGGTGCTGTATCACTGTAACGCTGGGGAGCTGAGCAGGCGGCCTGGGTTCTTCTATATAAATACTAGTCTTGATGTAACCTTGTGTATAGATGTAACCTTATTTGTCGCTGAAATGGCCACTGATGCTGATAGCAACGTTAAGTAAACCCAATAAATAAATAAACAAACTAGGGAACTGAGCTGCTCTGCTGTGCTGATCTGTAACACTGCAACAAGGGAAAGTCTGCAGCCAGCTAACGATGTACACCAGCTAATGGGAACCGAGCTCTCTCCCAACATGCTGTTTACTGTTGATTTTTTTTTTATTGCTGTTCTTGTCAAACGTTTGTCTAGGTAGCTATGACAGTTTCTGGTCATGAATAATTACTTTGTTGGCCTATTTTAGGAAACTAAAACAACCCCATTTGGTGACTTGAAGAACAGGAAGTTTAGGACTTGGGACTTGACATGAGACTAGGGGTGGGCAACGTGATGATACTTTGTATCCTGATAAGTGTTGTTGTGATAGACAGTATGCTTTTCAGAGCATATCGAGGATATCATCGGTGCTTAAAGAACACGGACCAACTGCATGCTTCATTTTAAAGAGTGTTTAAAGAGAGTCCTGTTTAATTGAATGAAGTGCAGCACATGTTGAGTAAAAGTTACTTTGCCAAGTATGGGAGGATATCTGAATAGTAGTTTTATAGAGTCTGTTGTCTGCGATCCCATGTATCGTGATAAAAATCATGAAAATGTTTTTAATTAGCATGATACAATATTTCTACCGTATCGCCCACCCCTACTTGAGCCTTGCCCGTCTTGACTTGGGACGCTTGTATTGGCTTGGGACGGGACATGGGCACTGCTTGCATAAGACGGACGAGTTTAAAAAATGTACGAGACATAATGCGTGTCACTTGTAAGAAGTTAGAGTTTTGTGTGAATTACAATGTTCAATAAATACAGTGGAGTTTGGAAACAAAAGACGTGTATCAGAGTTGGAGGGCTAGAAAAAATTCTACAAAGGGTGCACTGCAGAAAAAGAACCACTGCACAAGATATCAGATTTTTTTTCCATCAGACTTTTTGTAGGTTACCTGTTCAGTGGAGATGTTGCATAATGTGTGTGTCTGTGTGTGTGTGTGTGTGTGTGTGTGTCAGGCAGAGCAGGAGCTGCGAGTGGCTCAGACCGAATTTGACCGTCAGGCTGAGGTGGCACGCCTTCTACTGGAAGGGATCAGCAGTACACACGTGAGTGATGGCCGCTCTCGCCACCACAGTCCCACTGCCTGATGTCCTGTGAGATCTGCACGTCATATTTCCTTTGGGATTTCCCCCCATAAGTGTTTTGTGTGGTTGTGGAAAATGTCCCAGTTTGTGGTTTTTTCAGTGTAGAGCTGCCAAGTTTAATATAATGTGCCATGCAAACAAACGCAGCCGCAGTCTTTAATTTTTTTTATTTGTATCCTTTTTTTAACACAGCCTTTTATTTCTTATTCATATATCCTTTCTTCCGGCACAATGGCTGGGCTGGAATGCTCCACGCTGCTTTGTGTGAGTGCCTGTCTTGTGCACTAGCACAGTGTGTTTTGCAGCATCTCTTTCTCACTTTGTTTGAACAGGTGAACCATTTGCGATGCCTCCATGAATTCGTGGAGGCCCAGGCAGCCTACTATGCCCAGTGTCACAAGCACATGCAGGACCTTCAAAAGGAACTCAGTAGGTGAGTGATAGTTTAGGTTGCAGCAGCTTGATTGATCAGTTAAGCTGTCAATATAAAGATAAAACAGGGTTTTACTCCATATGGTTTTTTTGGTATTTATGAATATGTCAAGTCAAGTCAAGTCAGATCTATTTATATAGCTCTTTTTACAATGGAGCATTGTCTCAAAGCAACTTTACAAGTTTAGATTATCTCCTAATAACTATGTCCAATTCCAAATTGAGCAAGCCTAGGGCGACAGTGGCAAGGAAAAACTCCTTAAGTGTTATAGGAAGAAACCTTGGGAGGACCAAGACTCAAAAAGGGACCCAACCTCCTTGGGCGGCATAGATGATAAATCTAAGAGCGAACTAAAGTCATGGAGTCAAAGTTCGAATAAAATGTGAAGTATGCACATCGGCATTAAGTGGCCTGGGTATGGTGGGGCTGGAGCTGATGACGGAAGCAGCTTGAGTGGAGCTGTATCAGATGAACATCATGTGTGGGGCCGGAACTGCCGGAACACAGCTCCGAGAGAAAACAGAAAATGTAATTAGTTATTGATTAAGAGCAATTAGGTTATTGATTAAGAGCACCATGTTTATTCACACAATCACGAGAGCACAGTGTTTTTATACACTCACTGATGCCATGTTTCAATCACACTGTCAATCACTGATGCCATGTGTAGCATGAGACCCCGGCAGCATTAGCTATAGCAGCATAGCTAGAAAGAGAAGAACTGGTAGGAAACACAGCCAAGAGGGATCACATGAGACATTGGCAACCCCACGGGAGGCAGAAGACAGCAACCCAACGTCTCTGATCACCATAAGACTCTTTGACTATGAACCCCCAGCTCTGCTCTTAGTCTAAGGCAAGGATGCACGAGTCAAGATCACGAGAACCGAAGCCCAGACCACCCACTCGACACTCCCTGCTAGCGGACAAGGCAGGCAGGACAGACATGACTCCAGACTCCGGCCCCAGTGACCCAAGCCATGCATCCTGGTCTAAATCTAGTCAAAAACCTGTGTAAATAAGTATGTCTTTAGCCTAGACTTAAAACTTTTGAGAGTGTCTGAGTCTCAAACGAAAGTGGGAAGTTTATTCCATAGTTGGGGGGCCATGTATGAGAAAGCCTTTCCCCCGGCTGTGACTTTTTTAATTCTAGGAACTAAAAGAAGTCCTGCACCCTGCGAACGAAGTAGACGAGTTGGATTGTAAAACTAGCTGTTTATGGCCGCAACGTCCACAGTTAAAAGAATGTTTTCCCTATTAACTGCTAAGACCATCATTCAGTCTAAATATTTTGGCTAGGTTACAGTAATGACAGCACATCAAGTGGTTGTAGAACCTGATAAGGCATCATAATCATGATGATATCCAGACACTTCCTATCTGTGGGAGGTGGAAGGATTTTGTGGATGAGATAGAACAGCATTTATGAGAATAGGCATTACTTACAGCTAGTTAAAGCGTTTGCAGACTTTGCGGTGAGTTTAGCAAGCTTCTGCTCCTCCGCAAACATTGGCTGGCAATTACGCATTACTCCTCCCAACTCTGACTGCAGTAGCAATAAAGTGTTTCTTGCTTTATTACTCCATGCTCATCTCAGATTCCTTGTTATTCTATTTTGACTTTGTGGAATTTGTTAACCGTACAGTAATGTGTATGTGCTGCTGCAGACAAACTGCTGTGTAATTGGCACCACCTGGCTAGTGGTTTAGGAAGATATAGTTTGGGATGGGGAAATTTCTTTTTTTTTTTTACCATGCTATAACTGAACAGCTTCCTCTCTCTTATCCTCTGGGCTTTCAGTGCAAATGGAGATACGTGAGTAATATATTCTCTCCAACATGTAACAACAAGAAGGGGCTTTACACATTATTTTGGCTACACATATTGCTACAGTGCTGCTTGAGTGTTTGTCTACCCTTTAAAATTTTTTGTATTTCTCTAATAAATAGGATAAACATAAAAAAACTGAGATTTTCACAATTCCTAAAAGATTATAAGGACAACCTAATTAAACAGATGAGACAAAAACAATATACTTGGTCATTTATTTATTGAATAAAATGATCCAATATTACATATTAGTGAGTGGCAAAAGTATGTGAACATTTGCTTTCAGTATCTGGTGTGACCCCCCCTGTGCAGCCATAACTGCAGCTATACACTTAGGGTAACTGTTGATCAGTCAGCAGATTGGCTGGGAGAATTTTAGCCCATTGCTCCATATAGAACAAGTTCAATTCAAGGATGTTGGTGGGTGTCCTCACATGAACTCCTTCCACAACAGTTCTATTGGATTAAGGCCAGAACTTTGACTTGGCTAATCCAAAACATGAACTTTATTCTTATTTAACCATTCTTTGCTAGAACGACCCTTGATATTCAGTTCACAGGCAGATGTCCTAATATTATCGCTTTGAATTCCCTGGTATTATTCCTAACTCATTATTCCAGCAATGATGGCAAGCTGTCCTGGCCCAGATGCAGCAAAACAAGCCCAAACCATGATCCTACCACCACCATGTTTCACAGATGGGTTCTTGTATTTGTAATGTGGTATGTTTCTTTCTCTAGACATATCACTTCTCCTTTCTCATCAATCCACAAAATGTTTCTAATGGCCTTCTGGATTGTCCATGCGCCACGTCATGAGCAGCAATGTTCATTTTGGAGAGGAATTATTTTCTCCTTGCAGCCCTGCCACGCACTCATGAACATTAACATTAGCCAATATGAGAGAGACCTTTAGTTATTTAGTAGTTGCCCCTTTGTACTTAGTGACCTTGCACACTATTACATGCCTTGTTGGTCAACCAAGTAACACTGGTCTTGAATTTCCTCCGTTTGTACACAGGCTGTCTGACTGTAGGTTGGTGGGGTCCAAACTCTTTAGAGGTGGTTTTATTATATCTTCCAGCATGATGAGTAACAACTCTCTTTCTGAGGTCCTCAGAAAGCTCATTTCATACCGTAATAGACTTGCACAAACGTGTTGTGAAGATCAGACTCCCTGATCTTTAAATACAACAGGGTGCCCACTCACGCCTGATTGTCAACCCATTAGTTGAAAACACCAGACCCAGATTTCACCTTTAAATTCTGTTAATAATTGTTAAAATCTGGTAAGAAATCTATGTAGCATTAGATCATTTTCGTCAGTAACTAAATTATCAAGTATAATATTTTTGTCTCTTTGTTTAACTGGGACGTCTTTATCTAATTTTTGGACTCTGATGATGTTTTAGGTCATATATGTAACAATATAGACAATTTTAATGGGTTCACAAAGTTTCACTGTACATTTGTTTGAGTCTGGAAACATTCTTGCAGCAAAGTCTAAATACTGTTCATTAGTATTAGTGTTCATTTGTATTGCTGTATCTGGTAAATCCTGAACCTGTTACGGTTTGTAATGTTTATACTTGCCAGATGAATATGTATATGTATGTGCATGCAGTTGTTAATCTACGGGAGGGCAGATCAGGGGTCAAAAATATAGTGCAGTATGTGTTTAGTAAGGTTGCTTTTTACATTGATCACACTGATGAAATCACAAAATGGTTTCCTACAGAGAGGTGCAGTCAGGATAGATGGGTGAGGCAGTGCCTCGCCAGTTACAGTGGGGCAAAAAAGTATTTAGTCAGCCACTGATTGTGCAAGTTCTCCTCCTTAGAAAGATGAGAGAGGTCTGTAATTTTCATCATAGGTACACTTCAACTATGAGAGACCAAATGAGGAAAAAAAATCCTGGAAATCACATTGTAAGATTTTTAAAAAATTTAATTGTAAATTATGGTGGAAAATAAGTATTTGGTCAATAACAAAAAAAAGTTACAGGTCTGTGAGAGCCAGAAATCGAGCTTGTTTGTGGCTGACCAAATACTTATTTTCCACCATGATTTACAATTAAATTCTTTAAAAATCCTACAATGTGATTGCCTGGATTTTTGTCTCTCTCAGATGAAGTGTACCTATTATGGAAATTACAGACCTCGGAGTCGGAGAACTGGCACAATCAGTGGCTGACTAAATACTTTTTTGCCCCATTGTAAAAAAGTAAAAACATAAATGTAATGAAATGTCAAATTATATATTTTTTTAAAACAAAGCTTTTTCTTTCTGATATGTGTTGTAAATATCATTTCTGTATGATTCTGGAGTTCGGCTGTACTTCATGGAAAAGGCATAATGAAGTGCAGACGCTGAGAGATCTGCCTCAACCTCGGGTTGCGCAGTCCCATTGAAACTGAACTGAGCGTGTGCCTGTGATTATTTGTGTGAATATCACCAATATGCTGTTTGTAGAGCACTTGTTTGCATGTTTGCACTTGTTTCACCCCCTTCCATCGTCTAGTTAATTTATTTCACATATGTGTAAAAGATATTTAGGCTTGTTGCCATTGATAGCATCGAGAGGCAGCTGCAATAATCAGGGGATGCAAGAGGAAGTAGCCTACTGTCCCAAGACAGTATCTGACCTTTACTGACAACAAGGCCCATTGCAGGCACAGATTCTTCTTTGGTCCATCCTACATTTTTTCACCAAGTGACAATGAAAATCCGGCGTATATCCTGTGTACTATATTCATATACACACTGAAAACCGGGGAATAAAACGTGACTCACGTAGGCTGTGTGTGCATTAACAATGCGATATTAAATTGGAAAAAAATGACTTTCCCTAATCAAACAAAGCTATTGAGACTTTAATAATTTGACCTCTTTGAGGTTCATACATGTATAAATCTGGCTCTTTCTGTCCAGTGCCTCACCGGATCTTGACCTCACTGCATGTCACTGGTTTCCCAGAAGTGGATGAGTTTTTTGAAGTTGCACTGTCCCTGATGGTGCAGATAATCGCAGTTCTGATTTGTATGCTAGGTTCCCGAATGCCTTTGCTGGAAATCCCTCTGCATCAGGGATTTCAGGACCTTCTAGCCTCTCCAGTGTCGCTGTGCCTGGGGTTTCTGCTCCTGCCTCCTCCAGCTCTCTGGAGCCCGTCACGCTAAAAATTGAGGAGGTCAAGCCTCCAGCCACGGGGACACGCAAAGCCAAAGTGCTGTATGACTACGACGCTGCCGACACAAGTGAACTCTCGCTGCTGGCTGATGAGGTGGGTTCTGTTTGGGAAGTACGTGCATTAATTATGCTGAGGGTCTGGCATTTGAAGAAACAGTGGCAGAATTCCTGGGAGGTACAGGGCCCATGTGGGGAGAAGGTAGAACCACGTAACACATTCCACCTGGTCATTCAGGCCAGAACCTTGGTCTTGCCTGTACCAGACCTAATCCTTTCCTCCACTATAGAGCCTTGGTTCCCAACCGGGGGTCCGCGCAGGGACGAGGCACACATCACAGGGGCTGCACAAAGCTTTGTCTTCTCTGAAGTGCACCGAGTTTGTCAAAATATGATTTGCACACGTTAAATCAAATTCAAATAACACATTCACTGGAAAACATCTGTATATTAAATTACTTATTATATATATATATATATATATATATATATATATATATATATATATATATATATATATATATATATATATATATAAAGGTACTTTCACTCAAAAACAGTAAGCACTTATTAGACATAATGAATCATTATTATTCTTTTGTAAGGATGTTTGCACAAGTCTACCCTGTTGGGATGTTAAAAGAAAAATGCTCAGCTTAAAAATTGATGGAACTGGAACTGGTCGTTAGCAAACCCTTTTTTTGAACGGGCAACTTCTAGCCAGCTATATGCACTCACTGACCATTTCATTAGCTACACCTGACTAGCACTGGCTTGGACTCCGTTTGCCCTCAGAACTGCCTTAATTCTTCATGGCATAGATTCCACAAGGTGCTGGAAACATTCTTTAGATTTTGGTCCATACTGACACAGTTTGATGATTCTCCTCTGGCATCAACAAGATTTTTGGAGAATTCATCCCGAGAACTTCCTCTCGCTGGATATTTTCTCTCTGTTGGGCCATTCCCTGTAATCCCTAGAGATGGCTGTGTGAGAAAACCCCAGCAGTTTCTGAAATACTCAGGCCAGTCCGACACCATTAACCATGCCACAGTCAAAGTCACTTCTATCACCTTTTACCTCATTCTTGACCATGCACCGAGTGCAGCCATGTGATTGGCTGATTAGATATTCACGTTAATGGGACAAGTGTACTTAATGAAGTGGTCGGTGAGCGTATTTACTCTGTTCTTAGATTTTATATTTCTTAATGACTGCAGGAAACATGGAGTCGGTGTGTGACTGCTTTTCGTTCTGTGCCTTCTGTCTCTTTAGCTTATTACAGTCTACACAGTACCAGGCATGGATCCAGACTGGCTCATTGGGGAGAGAGGGAATCAGAAGGGCAAGGTGCCAGTCACATACCTTGAGCTGCTGAGCTAAACACACACATATATACACACACACGGGCAGTTACACACAAGGAGATGGAAATCCTTACATACACAGTTTCCATGTATTTCAGCTGTTATCTGGTTTCCAGCAGGCAAAGTTAGCTTGTGAAAAATTAACAAAAAATTAGCATGAGCAAATATTCAAACACTCTGGGACGTTAATGAATATTTTTATATTATTGTTTGCTCGTTCATTATTCAGCCACTAAGATGGCCTAAGATGTCAGCTTACTACTAGATCAGCTAAAAGATGTCACCTGCCAGTACCTGCAAGGCCGTGATCCCCTGTAAAAATAGGTGGATATTGGATATTGGTTTTGAACATTACTCTTGGAACACAGATGGAATATTTTTGAACATTATTATCATTGGAGTGGCCTATCGGAAATACCTCAGTGCTGAACATCTTCGCAAACTACACCGTGTTAAACATGAACCTGTGTATACAAGCATCTCAGACGCAAACGACTGAGGCTGTGTGCTTTCATTGACACTAAAAACTTTCTGTTCTTAGTTAATATAAGTTGTTTGAACTGGAATAAAGGATCAAGAATGCCAGAAACATTGGAAATGAGAACAAGTGATCAGTCATTAGCGGAAATGGAATACTGTACAACTCAACTGAGCTGAACAGTTAAAAGCTAAGTGTCTTGCTCGAGGGCACAACAGTCGCCAAATATTTTCCAGTGCCCTGTTTACTGTTACTGTTTTAAAAATATCTGTACAGACTGAACTGCTCCAGGTGATATTGTTGAAATTGATATTGGTGATCGCTGTTGCTGCACCTAGGGATGATACTCCTGTCCAATAGTCCCTGTGTGTGATGCCCAGTTGGAAGGCACCTCGGGACTTGAACCCGGATCCTTACAGAGGTGGGCTAGAATATTAGGTTGTTATTATTACCCCATCCAAATGTACTGTTTTACTCCTCGATATGTCAGTGTGGAAGATTTCATTTCACATATTGCTTACTCCAAACTGTACTTTAAATGAGCTGTACATTTAATTTCCCACATATACATTCAACTTCATACCCACTCAGCATTTTATAGACACCACGTGACCATGTCTTTGGAATGTGGGAGGACATTAGGAGCTCCAAGTCTGTGAGGCATTAAGGCATTAAGCATTAACCACTGCGCCACCAATGCCACCTTCCACATACAGTGGGGCAAAAAAGTATTTAGTCAGCCACTGATTGTGCAAGTTCTCCGACTTGGAAAGATGAGAGAGGTCTGTAATTTTCATCATAGGTACATGACAAAATGAGAAACAAATCCAGGAAATCACTTTGTAGGATTTTTAAAGAATTTAATTGTAAATTATGGTGGAAAATAAGTATTTGGTCAATAAATTTGGTTCAACTCAATACTTTGTAACATAATCTTTGTTGCCAATGACAGAGGTCAAACATTTCCTGTAAGTCTTCACCAGGTTGGCACACACTGTAGCTGGTATTTTGGCCCATTCCTCCATACAGAATCTCCTCTAGAGCAGTGATGTTTTGGGGCAACACGGACTTTCAACTCCCTCCACAAATTTTCTATGGAGCTGAGGTCTGGAGACTGGCTAGGCCACTCCAGCACCTTGAAATGCTTTTTCCGGAGCCACTCCTTCGTTGCCCGAGCCGTGTGTTTGGGATCATTGTCATGCTGGAAGCCCCAGCCACGTTCCATCTTCAGTGCTCTCACTGATGGAAGGGGGTGTTGGCTTAAAATCTTACGATACATGGCCCCGTTCATTTCTTCCCTCAAAACATGGATCAGTCGTCCTGTCCCCTCTGCAGAAAAACACAGCCCCAGAGCATGATGTTTCCACCCCCATGCTTCACAGTAGGTATGGTGCAACTCAGAAATTCTTCTTCCTCCAAACATGGCGAGTTGAGTTTTTACCAAAAGGTTCTAGTTTAGTTTCATCTGACCACATGATATTCTCCTAATCCTCTTCTGGATCATCCATATGCTCTCTGGCAAACTCCAGATGGGCCTGGACATGTACTGGCTTAAGCAGGGGGGCACGCCTGGCACTGCAGGATCTGAGTCCCTCTTGGCATAGTGTGTTACTGATGGTAGCCTTTTGTTACTTTGGTCCCAGCTCTCTGCAGGTCATTCATCAGGTCCCTCCTCGTGTAGTTCTGGGATTTTTGCTCACCGTTCTCATGATCATTTTGACCCCACGGATGAGATCTTGCGTGGAGCCCCAGATCGAGGGGAGATTATCAATGGTCTTGTATGTCTTCCATTTTCTTACAATTGCTCCCACAGTTGATTTATTCACACCAACCTGCTTGCCTATTGTAGATTCACTCTTCCCAGTCAGGTCTACAGTTTTTTCTTCCTGGTGTCCTTCGACAGCTCTTTGGTCTTGGCCATGGTTCAGTTTGGAGTCTGACTGTTTGAGGCTGTGGACAGGTGTCTTTTATACAGATAACGAGGTCAAACAGGTGCCATTAATACAGGTAACCAGTGGAGGACAGAAGAGCTTCTTAAAGAAGAAGTTACAGGTCTGTGAGAGCCAGAAATCTTGCTTGTTTGTGGGTGACCAAATACTTATTTTCGACCATGATGTACAATTAAGTTCTTAAGTTTTCTCATTTTGTCTCTCATAGTTGAAGTGTACCTATGATGAAAATTACAGACCTCTCTCATCTTTCTAAGTAGGAGAACTTGCACAATCAGTGGCTGACTAAATACTTTTTTGCCCCACTGTATTTGTGTGTTTTCCAATGGCCTTTTGTGATTTGTTCGTAATTTAATTTTCAATTGTTTTTGGCACACTTGATCCTGCATGCAGATGCAAGATATATTTTAAAATGTTAAAAAAAATGTATATGTAGCTTTAGTACGTTAAGTGACATGAAGAATGCCTAGTTAGGAAGAAATTGCAGTGCAATTTTGGTGTGCAATTGAACATTCTGCCTATATACCTTTGAAAAGGTCCGGATTATATCACAGTCTATTCAGTTTTCCTGGGAATACACTGCGATAGTGACAAGTTTTACCTGCGGTTCTTCCTCCAGCTGAAAGAAGCTCTTTAAAAATACGCTAACAGTAGTTTATTCACTTATGATGTGATGGAGCTGGCAGTGTGTTTGAATGTGTGTGTATGTGTGTGTGTTGTAATTTCATTGCTTGCAGCTAGACTGTTTCTGGATTGTGGCGAAAACACATAGGCCGTGGCTACCTGAGAAGTGTCTTGGTTTGAATTCAGTGTATCTGTCACTTAAGCGAGATATGCACCTGTGTGGGTTGTGAGACTAAGCTTTGTAAATGTTTCTCAAAATGGGTCCAACCTATATGTTACCTGATTGTGACATACCATTCACGTTGTTTCTCTGTAAACACACACTGTCCGCTGTTGTAGCCTTTCTTTACTTCTTTCTTTTTGTCTTTCTTGTTTCTCTTGCTTTTTTTTCCCTTTCATCTGTGTAATCGACGCTTGTTGAAACAAAAGTGATGCATATGGAATGAATGAAACTTGAACATAATAAAGAGCTTTATGGAAATGTCTTGTTCAAAATCTCATTCTGACAGGCAAGATCAATGTGGCTGTGTCTGAAATAGATGCCTACATCCTCATTAGCATCCCTACCCCCTCTTTAGTACTGAGCTATTAAGGGAGACACATGTGGTCCTCATAATGCCCCTGGTGAAATATATGGAATCACCACATTTTTGTACTTTTACAAATATTTTTGTATATTTTTGTAGCAAATAAATGTAAACATGTAAAAAAAAAAAAACGGTTTTAAATTTAGCAGACGCCTTTAAGCAGGGCGACTTACAATTGATACAGTCTTACAGTCCAAGCAATCGTGGGTTAAGGGCCTTGCTCAAGGACCCAACTGTGGCACCATGGCAGAGGTGGGATTTGAACCTTGGACCTTCTGGTCCAGTATCTTAACTGCTAGGCTACCACAGTCCCTTTTTTACATTCTGTCTTTGTGAAGAATACCTCAAAGCAGTAAAATTATTTTAATGAATGACTTTTTTTCCCCCTCATCAAGTAGGGGACAAAACATATTGAATGTTTCAGTACTGAGAACAATATTTGAATTCCTTTGTAAAATACCAGCACAAATTTAAAAATGCAAACACCTCAGTTTGAAGTTAGTACTTAACAGTCCTTAGCAAGCTGCAGGATTAGGCTAACTGAATGAAAACATGGCCCCAACAAGAGAGTTGTCAATTTAAATAATGGATTATAAAATTCCTTCAAGAAGGAAGTCCAACAGAGCATGGCAAAAGATTTTGGTTCCTCCCTGTCAGCTGGGTCTACAATTTGGTACAAGTATAAATAAAATGGGACCGTTCTAAAAGGAACACCTATGACACAGGAAGACGTCAAAGCGTCGGGATTGCAACCTGAAAGCAGTATGACTTGAAACTGGTAGAGACAGGAGGCAGTGTTTGTGATAGGATTGTAAGACATTTCCTGAATGAAATGGGATTTATAAGTGTATAGAAAAGCCAAAAAAGAACCTAAACAGAAGAAAAAGCTTTCAGTTGGATAAAGAGAAGCAATCATGGAGTGGATTATTGGATGAAAATCATATTCCGTAATGAATCACGCATCTGCATTGGCCAAGCATTTGATGCTGATTCATTAATCTGTCCCAAAGTTCAGCTCGTATTTCATGTGGGACTGTGGTAGCCTAGCAGTTACTGGACTATGGACCAAAAGGTCCAGGGTTCAAATCCCACTGCTGCCAAGCTGCCACTGTTGGGTCCGTGAGCAAGGCCCTTAACCCACAATTGCTTGGATTGTAAGACTGTATCAATTGTAAGTCGCTCTGGATAAGGACATCTGCTAAATGCTGTAAATATAAATGCATGTAGGGCATGAGCAGTTGTGTATGGGGTTTGGAGGTCTGCAGAAAGTTGGCGACCCCTGAGCACTATGGGCATCCGCTGACCCCGCTCTGTCATCTTACACATCCTACCACCTAGTGGCTGCGATGCTGTCGTTCCCAATCGCTTCGAAATGGTTATAATACCACTGATATTTGACTGTAGAATATTTAGTAGTGAGTAAATGTCATGACTGGACTTGTTGCCCAGGCGGCATCTGGGCAGCTTCTGAGAGCGACCCATTCTTTCACAAATGTTAGTAGAAGCAGTCCGCATGCCTAGGTGATTGATTTTAAACACCTGTGGCCATGGAAGTGTTCAAAATGAATTCAATGTTTTGGATGGGTGAGTGAATACTTTTGGTAATATAGTGCATGTAGCACGTGTCAGTAGGACTGGACAAAGATGCTTCTGTCCCAGATGTTATGAGCATTTCTCCAAGAAACATGAGTCATGGAAATGTTGCTTTGCTGAGCCAAGTTATTAATTGTAGACTACCGGGACTTCATACTGAACGGTGTGACTAATACTAAGGTTTTTGTTGGTAGTGTACTCATTTTATACAAATATTTAGTGCAGGTGTACGTCCACAGATACGTTCTGTGAAATTGCAAGTTATGCAATCTGGACGTGGTATTTTAGAAGACAGCCAGGAAGACAGTGTGCAGACACCATGAAGTGAACCCAAGGCTGCACGTTTAACACTGTTGCGCCATGTTGCAAAGACGCAGGTCTTGCCCCCCCTCTTAACACCATCCATCTCACTGTGGTGCTGAGGCATTCTGCCTCATATAGAAACCATTGCTCAAATGGAAACTATTACTCAAATAGAAACTAATCTGCGACATTCTCGGTATTCAGTCTGCTCATGCTGACGCCGGATGTGTTTTATAAACCTTTCTGCAACAGATGCTCAAATTGTATTACTGTTCTACATTGAAGTATACATTACAGTACTAAAGTATCTGGCTAGGTCTTATATGGGTTAAGTAGCTTAATAACCTATCGAAACATGGACATATATAGGGACATTTACCAGTTTAATGGTATGCACTTTATGAAGAACAATAAGCTCACTGCACCCTCTAGTGGACAAATAATAAGTTGCTGTTCATGTACAGGGTTGAGCTAAAGATGCGTGATTAGAAATGTCTGATTTTGCTCAAAAACCCACCATCGAATTGTTGAATACAGGACTTTTGAAAGACTCCTAATACCACATGGCCTTCTATTCTCTGCAGATGTCCTTGAGATTATATATTATTATGGAATCAAAAGTGGCCTAGTGTCAGTGTATAATGTTTCTGGGCGAATGACATCATAAATATTAAACCAATGTGATGGTGATCTGGTTGATGTAGATCATTATGGCGTTACTGAAGCAACCAATCGTCTTCAGCAGGGATCCAAACCTAAAGAACCACAAACATCCAAAACGGTAGACATGAACTGGACCCCAAATGAGCAGATTATGCCCAAAACATCTTGGGCCAGGCCAGGGGTGTGAAAAAGTGTTTGCTCCCTTCCTGATTTCCTATTTTTTGCCGTTTTTGTCACACTTAAGTGCTTCAGAATATCAAACCAATTTAAAATGAGTCCAAGACAACCCAAGTAAGTAATTTAAGAATTATGGAGGCCACTGTGGTCTTGGGAATTTTCAGTTAAGCAGATTTTTTGTAGCCTTCTCCAGATCTGTGCCCTCACACAATCCTGTCTCTGAGCTCTACAAGCAGTTCTTTCCTCCTCATGGCTTGATTTTGGTCTATGAGACTTTGTCATATTCAATCAAGTGAATTTACCACAGATGGACTCCAAACAAGGTGTAGATCAAGATGATCAAAGATTATCAAGAGAGATATGTATGCACACAGAGCAATCAAAAGAAGTTCAGATCATTCCAATAGGTTATTTCTCACAGCCACTGTGTACATGCCATTGTCGTCATCATTACTGTGTGTGTGGTGGTTAAAACTGAAGGTGGCTGTGTCCAAACTAATGGCTTGTCGTGTAAATTCTACAGCTAATGCAGTAGGGATACAGTAGGGATAGTCATTTCAATTTCCTTAAGGGAGTTCTGAATGTTTGACTTGTTTTTTTTAGATCTTTGGTTAGATCCACACCCATGTCGTGTAACGCTCTATGATGAACATAAGGCTTCAATCACTGTTAGGTGTGGCTGTACAGTTAAACACGAATTATTTTACTCAATTAGGGGAATCCCATCCAGTAGTAATGCCAAGGGATTACCTTGTGTACAAGCTTTCTCCATCGCTCATCCTCTTTCATCACAGACAAAACTGAACAATGACTGATTCATGACTTGCTCTTGACTTGTTACATTCATACTAGGCAATGCACAACGCTAGTATCGTATCATTGCTAGCAACTTTTAACTGATATCTGGGATCATGTATTGAATCAGAAAGTTGTTAATGACTTGTTTTTTACTGTAGATTAAGCCATGCTATTTTTTTCCTACATTTAAGCCTCCATTTAAGAAAAAAAGCTTTTAAGTTGAAATCTAAAAACATAAAGATATTTTTTATACCTAAAGATATGGCGGATATTTTCACCATTCTGGAATTAAAACTTGGAATTGATAAACAGAATCGGAATCCATTCAAAATGCAAACAATACAGTTAGAATACTAAAAATACAATTGATAAGATAAGATAACACTTTAGTCATCCTCAAAGGAAAATTAGTGTTCCAGCAGTTTACATACAAAATAAACACAAAGTACACAAATTAAGTAAGCTAAATGAAATAGCTAAAACAAAATAGAGTACAAATAAAACGTGTTTTGTAAAAGGAATATCATACAATAGAAGAAGAGATTTATATAGTTTGTACATAAATGTCACATCTGCAGCTACAGCTGTTCTTAAAGCATGGCTTAGCCACTATTAAATTGGAGAATATCATGAATGCATTGCATTGGGGTAAAGATGTAAAGGCCAGTTTTAGTAACTGACATCTCAAACTATATTTTTCTACCAATATTATATTTAAAATACACATTCCTGAGAGCAGAGGACTCGGGCACTGTAAAGCGTTTAATCCAAATGTATTAACCAAATTAAGCTCATCACAAAAGATCATATTACAAAAGACTATGAACACTATATACTATTTCCCCTTGTGTATTATAATGAAATATTTATTCATGATAATCTCCATATGCTCACGGACATAAATCAAACCCAAGTGACCTCACGTGTACACAACGTACTTCTGCTGTTCACAACCAATAAAAGTCCGTTACCGATAACAGCACGCTATTTGACTTGATGATGCAACACTTGTATTAGCAATAACAAAATCCCAATGCTTCCTGTGCAATTGTGTGTTTATTGAGCATTAAGGACTATAGGATAAAAATAGCTTGCTTCTAAAAATAGTCCTGCTGTTTACCAACTTATTCCCATCAAAAGTCAGACCACTTTGTTATGCAGGTCTGACTGCTTTTGGTTCCTAGTGCTGTCATGCCCCGACATGCCAGAACAGAATGATACCATCATGCAGTCAGTTTAAATATAGTAACTACTAACACGCAATACAACGAGCCTACCAAGAGCCAAAAGCCAACAAAAATTCCCAAGGTGTGACAGGGGATGCAGACTTTCACAGAGTTTCACTCTGTTTACTGAACGCTTCATTGTAGTTTGGAGTTATGCCAGTATAAAACACCCAGTACTCATAGAGATTGAAATATACTGATTTAGTAACTGACGGGTTTAAAAAAAAAAAAAAAAAAAAAAAAAAAAAAAAAATCAGTCACTTCCCATCTGCCTAGCATTTTCTATTATTATTTAAAAATGTGCCTACACTGCAGTAAATATGAGGTCTTACCTGGTTGATAAAGCCATTGATTGTTCAGTTTTAGAAAGTATAACCTAAAAAAATTGCCTGTCATTGTATACAAAAAGGAAATATAAACAGAATATCGCATTGCCATTTTACATTTGGGAGCTTGGTTACCGTATTTTTCGGACCATAAAGCGCACCGGGTTATAAAGCGCAATATCAACGATCGGCTGCTAACGGGTCTATTTTCATACATAAAGCGCACCGGGTTATAAGACGCATGAAATGAAACAAAACTCTTAAGTTCCGTCAGAAGCTCAGTTTGATCTTCTTTACCTGGCGCAGGGCGTCTTCCTGCTTCCTCCACTTCCGTATCATTGATTCGTTAATGTTGAATTCTCTCGCAGCTGCTCTATGACCGTGTTGTACTGCGTGACTGATAGCGTTGTGTTTGAAATCCGCTTCGAAAATGAATGGATGAATGCATGTACCCTAATGCTGAAGCACATACCGTATTACTCAGTGATGCTGCGCACTACGGTTGCCGTAAGCTTCGTAACTTACCAAGGCCGTGCTAAAACATTTTGACAGATTTATGAGCGCCGTGTACCATCTACAATCGGTTCTACTTCAGAAAGCATAACCAGAATTCATTCATACATTAGACACACCGCATTTTAAGGCGCACTGTCGATTTTTGAGAAAGTTAAAGGATTTTAAGTGCGCCTTATGGTCCGAAAAATACGGTACTATCAAAAGTTCATATGATATTTTACATGAATCCTTTATAAACATTTAGATCTCATCCTAAAACTATGCTTATAGATTTTTGTACTAACTACACAGACATGTCTGGTGAGAAATTGGTTGTATTCTGTTACTTTAGAACATAACTATAATACAGTGGTACCTCAGTTCTCATCATTAATTTGCTCCAGAAGGCTCAAAGAACCTGAAAAGAACGAGTACCAAGCAAATGTTTCCCATACAGAATAATGTAAATTGAATGAGCACTTATTATGATTATTAACACTTCTATTAACCCACAGTGGAGATCTGCACTGAGAAAGAGCTATTGTGAGTCTGAATCACTGTGTACTGAATCGTGATCTGATGTGTCAGCTGGAACGAGCTGCAGGACTCGGCCCATACAAGTTAAAGCGAGTTCCGAGCAGACGACGAGAACCGAGACAAATGTTTCTCCTGAAAATGTGTTGAGAACCAAATTCTTCCAAATTTACTTGGATTCTGAAAACTGCATTCTAAAGCTGAACCTTTTGCCTCTCTATAATTCCTAATTATACTTCCTAAGACACCTAAGAAACACAAACCCAGTAGATTACATATACTGAGAAAACAAGTTCCCCAAAACTGTAGCTGGGTAGCTAAAATATGAAAGCAGCATTCCGGTAGTATTAGCAGTGAATCCCAAGTGATATACATGAAATACCCAATAAGTGACTGGATGGAATGCCAGAGAGCCATGTCTGAAGATCAGAGAACAGTTCATGTAATGTTGTTGGAGTATAAGACTTGTAACTACATTTATTACTGAAAACATCCCTCAAATGAATGTTATATACCACTGGTATATATTCTGTAGCAGTGATGAGATAGCAGACCACTTGGTCATGGCACAAATCCTTTAAAATTTAGACCCCAGCTGTGTAACATTGAATTATGGGTAGTATTTATGTTTTCATGATGCTGCTGTTTGGCTCTGCTCCATTTGTTTACAAAGCAAATGAGGGAGAAGAAGATTGCTGTGAAATTCTGTCAGAAAAACTCTTTGAAAAAAGTAAAGAGGATGCAAGCATGAAGGAGGAATGATATTCGTCATTAGCATTGGCATATCAGAACGTGTTACATGAAGAAAGAAGTTGTTAGGATTCTGAAATCCAAAATAGAACAGACAAGTTTTATTAGAAGAAAAAATAATCGATTTTAGCTTATTTTAATAATGAGTACATAACAAGTAAGGAAATAGGCACAATTTTAGGACATAGACGCGAAGGAAAGGAAATGATTATGTTGTTGTTATTTAAAAATAGACCTGAGACATTTTGAATGAAGGACATGGAGTTAAACAATAGTGATACGTGATCAAGCGCATGCACAACTCATTTAGGTTTTAGACTTACAGGGGTTGGACAATGACACTGAAACACCTGTCATTTTAGTGTGGGAGGTTTCATGGCTAAATTGGACCAGTCTGGTGGCCAATCTTCATTAATTGCACATTCACTGCCATGGACTACCGAACCATTCTGGAGGACCACGTGCATCCAATGGTTCAAACATTGTATCCTGAAGGCGGTGCCGTGCATCAGGATGACAATGCACCAATACACACAATACACACAGCACGACTGGTGAAAGATTGGTTTGTTGAACATGAAAGTGAAGTTGAACATCTCCCATGGCCTGCACAGTCACCAGATCTAAATATCATTGAGCCACTTTGGGGTGTTTTGGAGAAGCGAGTCAGGAAACGTTTTCCTCCACCAGCATCACATAGTGACCTGGCCACTATCCTGCAAGAAGAATGGCTTAAAATCCTTCTGACCACTGTGCAGGACTTTTATATGTCATTTCCAAGACGAATTGACGCTGTATTGGCCACAAAAGGAGGCCCTACACCATACTAATAAATGATTGTGGTCTAAAACCAGGTGTTTCAGTTTCATTGTCCAACCCCTGTAGAAGTAGTGATGCATCCCAAAACTCCAGTCTCAGCTCGCATATCTAGCAGCCACGCCGAGAGCTGGAGATCCACATAGAGTGCAGGATGATCGTACTGTGAAGTAGACCAGTTCTGCTTTCATAATGAGCCGTGATGGTCTGGAGTCCAGTTGTTTTTTTTTGTTTTTTTTTACAGCAGTTGGATGGCCAAAGAACTCATGACTCAGAGGTCTGCGATACAGAAACACTCCCAACTGAGAAAACTATATTTGGTTCATTTCAAAGTAACTTTATTTGAAACCACGCTAAGTTGTAAGTGAAAGTTCTGCAGAAGTTGGAATTTCTGTGGATGAATCGCATGCAGTTAAGTAAGTGAGGCTGAAAGAGGGAGAGATGCTGTAGCATGACATACAGTTGTGAGTCACTTGCATAAAAGTGTAATTTTAGGTGTGCTGGTGAATAATACTGTGGAACCATGGGAGTTGTGATAAACAGAATGGGGACACGTTTGTGGAACTGGGACATAACTTGACCAACGAAGATTATGTGCTCCCGTCAGTAAAAATAAACCGTGTAATGAATGACTTGGACACGACAGTGGGACATTATAATTACAAATGTAGGTCTATTCATGAAAGCATATTCTATGGACTACAGGAAACGATTGTCTACTCTAACTAAAGCTGCTGCTGTGCTTGTGATTATGAGGCTATAAATAGCTCCATTACAAAAAGATCCATTATTAAATTACTGTCACTATCATAATTATGTGAACCTTTGCTTCAGTGTCTGGTCTGAGCCCCTTGTTCAGCAATAATTGCAACTAAATGTTTCTGTAACTGTTGCTCAGTCCTCCATTATCTTCGAGGCACTTTAGCCTGTCCCTTCATGTGGAACAGCTTCAACTCTCGGATGCTTGTGAGTTACTTCACATACACTTCTTCCACAATATTCCTATTGGATTAAGGTCAGAACCTCAACTTGGTCATTCCAAAACATTACATATTCCTCTTTAGCCATTCTCTGATAGAACAATCATTGTCTTGCTGCATTACCCACTTTCTTATTAGGTTCTGTTCACAGACAGATGTCCTGATGGTTTCCTCTAGAATGTGCTGGTAAAAATTTAGAATTCACTGTCCCATCAATGATGGCAAGTTGTCCTTGCCAAGATGAATCAAAACAGGCTGAAGCCATAACACCGGCACCATTGTTCACAGACAGGATAAGTTGTTTCCTTTCTCCAGATATAACACTTCTCATTTAGAAAACCTTTATTTTGGTCCCGTCAATCCTCAAATTGTGTTGCCAATAGTCAATAGTTGGAGAGCAGTGGCTTTCTCTTTGCAACCCTACCATGTACACGTTGTTGTTCAGTGTCTCCCGATAGTGTACACATGAGTATTAACCAATGTGAGAGAGGCCTTTAGCTGCTTTGTGACCTTGGGGAACATTACACACCTTGCAGTGATCTCTGTTGATTGTCTGAATAACAGCGGTCTTGAAAAACCACCATTTGTACCCAATCTGTCTCACTGTGCATTTGGGGGGCTCCACCAAAGTTTTGTGATCTTTTCCAGCCTGATGAGCATCTATAACTCTTTCTGTGGTCCTCAAAAAAAGCTGTTTTGTTCTTACCATAATGCACTTCCCACACTTGTGTTGTGAAGATTAGACTTCAATAAATCATAGTTCTTTAAATACCACAGACCAACCACTCACACCTGATTGCCTGACTGATTGAAAACACCCCACTCTTGAATTGAATTTCTCTTTTAATTAACTTCTAATCTAATAGGTTCACATGCTTTTCACACTCACAAATATGTAACATTGGATCATTTTCCTCAATGGATAAATGGCCAAGTATTTTTGTCTCATTTGTTTAACTGGGTTCTCTTTATATGCTTTTGGGAGTCGTGTGAAAATCTGATGATGTTTTAGGTCATATTTATGCAGACATATAGACAATTCCAGAGGGTTCTCAAACTTTGACGCACCACTGTATTTCATTATAACAATGATGTCATACCATCAGGTTTTACCCGTTAGACCTCAGCTAAGTAAAATGGACAGTGTGCAACTGGGTAATACATGCTAAACACTAAAACACTATACCATTTGGGCAAGTTGTGTGAAAAAAAAGCATGAAGTAATACTTAAGCCTAACTTACTGTTAGTTGAATAAAAAAATGTTGTTACTTCCTGTATGTTGCAGACAGCTTTGATGAGACTTTCAACACCATGATCACAGGTTAAAGCAACCGCTCTGTAATCATTCACAAGGGAGATTGTCTGTTTTTTGGTACTTGAACTGGTACAGTGCTAGAAGTTTTGGAGCAAGTGTACTGAGTAAATGGCTATTTAAAGAATGAGTAAGAATTGCAGACCGTCAGATGGCACATGAGATAACAGCGGGCACATGCTTTTTCTTATAAAAAATGTTGTCGTTTTGCCTTGGCAGAGGCCTCCATCAGAGTGTAGTGCTATTTAGGGAAAAATGAGAACTAAAAATGAGGGGAAAAAATGCAAATAATGCTAAATATTTTAAATGTTTGACAGTTCTAGTTAAAATGTTATGACCATCTTTGTTATTAATTTGCACAATCTCACCCTGAAAATATAAGGAACATAGGACCTTTACAAAAGTATACATGTTCTGAACACAGTTCCTATATTACAAATACAGTGGTGCTTGAAAGTTTCTGAACCCTTTAGAATTTTCTATATTTCTGCATAAATGATTTTCACACAAGTCATAAAAGTAGATAAAGAGAACCCAGTTAAACAAATGAGACAAAAATATTAGACTTGGTCATTTATTTATTGAGGGAAATGATCCAATATTACATATTAGTGAGTGATAAAAGTATGTGAGCCTTTGCTTTCAGTATCTGGTGCAACTCCAGCAGTTTTTTTTGTCCACCATCCAGACAGAGGCGGCACCTTCACCACACACCCCTGTCTCTGCCTGGACCATTTCCAGCTAGAGTTTTTCAGAAATGTCTCTGTGTGATTGCAACACTTACTTGGCCTACCCGGTCGGTGGATTTGTTGCCAATCGAGTATGTATGGGACCAGCTGCAACATCTGTGAGCAAAAGTGCCACAGGATACCACACAGAACCTGTTGACCTCCATGCCCAATCATATCTCATCTTGTATCCAGGCTAGAGGTGACCCAACAGGGTAACTAGAGCCTCCTTTCATTTGTAGAGTTTTCCCCAATAATCTTATCCTTGCACTCTAATATTGTAATCACTTACGTTTATCATCATTGCATTCATACATATGACGTTTCTTTCAACTCCAACAATTCCTTCTTGTTAAGGTTTTGTCGATGAGTGTATTTACTGATCAGAGAGTCGGGTTTTTGAACAGAGCATTCTCAGTCCCCCTAAACCGAGTTGAAGAAGAGTGTCTACCATAGATTATTTAGATCTCTGAAGGACCCAAATAGATAGAAAACTAATGTCTGTTATGACAAGGGAATCTACACAAAGTACCAAACACAAACGTAACAATAACTGTGACAGATTTTTTAAAGAAAAAACATGACAAGCATTTGTCTTTGAATAAAAATCCATATTAAAGGTCTATTAACATGCTTATGGCAGTTATTTGTGTTAAAATAATGAGTTTAGTTGAGAGTGTGGTTTTCCCACGGGGGAATTCTCTTACTTTATTGTATGAGCGCTTCTTTATGAGTCACTAGTTTTCTAACTGCCACAGCAAGAAATAGCTTGTGACAACCCCTTTCCCTGTTTGATCTTGGCCATTCATTCAAAAGGTGTGATGTCATCATCAGAATACACCTCCCACACTCTTACTGAGCTGTTTTGTGTGAAGAGAAATCCCCAAATTCCTAAAGTGCTTAGTCATCTCTGATGCTGTAAGCACAGTTTACCTCTTCAGTGTTCAACTGCCTGCTTTAACTGCATACATGTTAGGATAACGTGGGTGCGGAAAAATTGATGGATTAGAAATGAACAAAACAAAAACATACTTTCTTAATTTGCCGTTTTTCCAAAGGTCATGTGAAATAAGTTATTCGGATATGCCTATCAGCACGAGTCATGTCTGTTTTACCCAGGAACGTTGGGTGAAAGTCAGTAAAGCTTTGGGCAGGATGCCAGACTCACTTCCCTTGACCTCCTTTCCTTTCAGAATTGCGCACAAGAAGTTCAGATAGCTGGGCCTTATTTAAAAATATAAATTGTTTGAGGAAAATATGTCACACCTTTACTTGAAACGATGAACAGATGGGCCTCATATCTCATCTCTTATTGGCCGTATCAATCTTTACGTGGGCCCTGAAACACTGCCATGATCTCCTTATGGTACACTTGCACTGAGATCATTGCAGTGTTTCAGACTGCCGCAGGACCCACATGCCACTTAGAGCATCTTGTAAAGTTCGGCTTTGACAGTGCAAATATTCAATAACAATTAAATACATTAAATAATCTTTGAGTATATAGTAGGTTGATAACCCCAGAAGTCGAATCTGTTCATCTGGACATAGATGAGTGATGAAACGTTTCTCCAACAAAATCGAAGTGACTTCTTCAGTCTTCTTCAGTCTAGGTTGATAACATTTTAGTATTTTGTCCCTGCCAGGAGGTTTCAGCAAGACTTGTTTATGATACAGCTGCAGATCGCCGGAATACGTTGTCTGCTTTAGCAAAATGCCTTAGCTTTGTTGAAGTGGATCTCTAGATAAATAAGTTAAAATAAGCCATCCATTTGGTTAATGCAGCTGCTTATTGTTGACTAAAATGTAACGCTAATGTGCCTATTGTCTGAGCTATAAATGCAGCTAAATCATCTCACCATCATGGCAGTTGCTACATCTCATGTGCTACCTTGCTCATTGTAGCTTAGCTAATGTACATTAAGTGGTTGTTAGAGGGTGCTGTTTGCCCGCTGTTCCTATCATGTTGGGACTGTTCATACACTGGTGGGTTTAGTGTTCATTTTTCGTGCTCTGTTTGCGAAAGTATCTGTAGTGTTTTATATATGCTTTCTTTTTACTCTGCTCGCCTCTTTTTATTACATACTGTGCTTTGGCAGCTAGAACACACAATTTGCATGTGATCTCCTGGAACACCAACAGTTTGAACAATGTTTCCTTTCTTGACTCCGACAAGACCAGGCTGATATAAAATAAAAAAACATTGGCACATCTCTTTCATTGAAAATATTCAGTACATTCAAAGGGGGCAGCCATTATTACTCACCTTGACTTGACAGACATCATTTCAGACCTCAATGGTTGTTTTGCGATGCTCTCTGGCATTCTGCAGGGCATCCTGGTGTTATTGGCCTGTAATTTAGATATTCACTGCATCATCATTATGGTGATGTTAATTTGCTACAGGACACATCTTTGGACAGCTCTTCCCCTAAGCATGTAGTTCCGTCCAATTTGGCAAATCAGATCAGTTCTCATTTGCTCCAGGATACATTTTTTTCTGTTGGATAATGACTCAATTTCACAGGTCTCCTCATCCACATATTATTACCCCATCATTATCTCAGACCATGCATCTGCATCCATTGACTTCTCCCCTTTGACAGCCCCGGATAAAAAGAGTGGAAATTCAGCTTTAGACAACAACTTTAAAAAAAAAAAAAAGAAGATTTTCTGTCAGATTGAGCTCTACTTCTCCCACAATAATTGCCTGAGGTTGGGATCCACTCTCTGTGGGAGGCCTTTAAAGCTTTTATTTGGGTCAAATCATTTAATTTATCTTTTACTCTAGTAGGACCTTGAGGCTGACCCTGTCAGAGATTTCAGAGGAATTACATAATGCTGATACTGCCTACACTGTGTGTGCCTCTCATCTCCAGCTTGATTCAGAGTCCCAAACTTGCTCACCAGACCAGATCCACTGCCGATTCTAGTCTGATTCCTAAAAGTAAACCTCCCTCCTGTGATGTGTTCTCCAGCCTTATACTGACTAACCATCTTTATGCCTCTGAGACTCACTGTCTTAGTCAGATGGATATTTATCATTTCTCCAGATCTTGACTGCTCATTGAGGGGAGATTTGGTCCCCCATGTCATTTTCTAAGATACAGGAAGCTATAAAGTCTTTACAATTTGGTAAATTTCCTGGACCTGACGGGTTCACGACAGAATTCAACAAAGTGTTCTCTTCTTTTTCCACACCAATTTTGGTCAGTGTGTATAATGAATCTTTCCTCACTGGCTTTTTACCTATGTTAATGTCCAGTGCCATTATCTCACTCCTGCTCACAAAAGATTTGACCTCTTATTTCACTCCTGCTCTGCTGTAGCTACAGACTGATACCACTTCTTAATGTGGAACTCTAAGATCTTTGCCAAGGTCCTTGCCCATCACCTCCAGCAGGTCTTCCCAGACTTAATAACCCAGGACAAAACTGGCTTTATGCAGCGGAGACATTCTTTTATCAACATCAGGAGGCTATTTAATATTCTTTCCACTCACTCATCTGATTCCAGGCTTTCAACAGGATTGGACTGGAACCATTGGCTCTTTATTTTGGAAACATTCCTAGACCCGTATTTTGTATTCGGCTCCAACTGCCTCTGCTCTCACCAATGGTATCCCCTCACCCCACTTTCCTCTTCTGCATGGAACACGACAGGACTGCCCTCTTGCCCTTGATCCAGTTCTGTCCATAAATTGTCTTTATATGCTGATGATGTTCTCTCATAAATCTCCAATCTCACCCTTTCCTTTCCCTCAATACTGGACATCTTTCAACATTTGAAAAGCAAAGTGTTACAAATGAAATCTCCAAAAAAAGCAAGCTCTCTCACTTCCTCTGACCTCCTTTCCCTTCAGAACTGCACACAACAACTTCAGATATCTGGGCCTTATCTTTACCCATTTATTTAAAGCCCTGTTTCAGGAAAATTTCACGCCTGTACTTGGAACGATGAACAGATGGGCCTCATATCTCATCTCTTATTGGCCATTTCAATCTGATTAAAATGAATCTACTGCCTAAATTTCTATACCTGTTCCAACACCCACCCATCACTCTCTTCCATTCCCATGTCGATCAGTAAAGCCTTTTTCACCAGCTTGATAACGTAGAGTCCCTTTATCTGGAGTAATAAATCTGCGTTTCTGATCGGGGAATCACTTCAGCTTCAGAAGATGGATGGTGGACTGGCCTTACACCAAATTTCTGTCATAATTGCAATATTCATAAACTCCTCTTCTGAGCTAAGGGTACCTCTTCCAGTGATGGCCCAACCTGGACCTGGACCTGGACCACTCATTACAATATTCTCTTCATTCCATAATCTGCTCCCAAGTTGCCTTCCCTGTCAAATGACTCCTCTAGTCCGAGACTCCATTCCCATTTTTCACGGAATATTCTGATTGGCTGAAAAATCGAGCAATCTGATGGGTTCAATTTATTGCTGGATTTTCTGATTGATCGAAAAAATGAGCGATCTGATTGGCTGGAATTTTTTGCGGAATATTCTGATTGGTCTACAGTCTATAATACAAATATAATATTATAGTATGATTTTTTTGTAGTAAATCAACTACGATTAAGGCTCTTGGAATTATTGAGTCCAGTAAACTGAGTCACTTGGTTTTCGTGTACTCCAGCAGTTTTAGTTGCATGGCATCCTTAGTCAACAGGAAGGGTGGAGTGGGAGTTAGGGTCCTCTGATTTGGTCTGAGTAAAGGCATGAGGTCTGCATGAGGAACAGCTCAGAGAGCAGATTGGAACTGGTGCCAGAAGAACAGCTCAGAGAGAAAACAGAACACGTAGTTATGGATACTAAGCACACAGTCTACAATCAGGAAGAAACTGTGATAGCATGAGACTCCAGCATCATCAACTATAACAGCATAGCTAGAAAGCCGAAAACAAGAAGATAATACAGCCAAGAGAGATCACATGTAACATCATCAACCCACCTCCTCAGCGACCAACAAACCTGAGCCATCACAGGCAAGTAGTCAACAACCCTACATCCCACGTCACCACAAAACTCTTTGACAATGAACTGCTGCCTCTGCCTTTGATCTAAGGCAAAGGTGTACAGCCCTGGGTCATAGAGGAACAGCCAAGTTGGACAACCCCACTGGACACACTTGGCCTAACTGTATGACATAGCAGGCAGACTAGAGGCTAGACTCCAGCCCCCAGAATCTGGGCATCCCAGTCTAACAGGACTAACTGAAAACCTGTTTAAATGAGCATGTTTTTAATCTGGACTCAAAAATTGGGAGTGTGTCTGAATCCTGAACAAAGGTACGAATGTTATTCAATAGCTGCAGGGCCAAAAATTTTATTCTGGCCACTGAAATGAGTCCTGCATCTTGTGAACAATGTAGACATGCTGGATTGTAAGCATTCATGAAAATGTTCATAGTCCCAAAATGTTAGTAAATACGAACAAACTCCTGACCAGGAGTAAAGTGTACAGTGGAAAATCAAAACACAAACTTAGCTGGTTCCAGAAGTACATGAAACTGGTGGAGTGTTTTTGGGAAGGTCCATTTTATGCGTAATATACTCGCAGGTTTCTTCTCTTTTTACGAAGGTTTCATGACTGAGGCTCCATGAGTTCTATAGGTCACGCAAAGCTTTATGTGTTACAAGATGCATTTTGTGATCAACTGGTAGCCAGTTAGATTCTGAAGAGAATATTTCTAAGTTTAGCAATATTACGCAGTTGGATAATGTGCGCATCAAAGGGGAGGTCTGAATCAAATGGGACACCTAAGTTTTTTAAGACGGACTTACCTTTAAAATGGGATCAATATACTGTCTCACTGCAGAGGAACGTTTAGCATCGTCATGTAAGGGAGCTGGAGCGGCCCTAGCTTGGGCCCGACTGGCAGCCATGGTTTCACCAACAGTCCTAGAAAAAAAAAAAAAAAAAACAGCGGTGGAAAGGAAAAATATAAAAAAATGAAAAGAGGGGTGGTATTAAAAGGCATTTTCAGATTTTTTAAGCTAAAAACATTTAGATTGTGTCAATTATCACAACACAAGCAGAATCACATACACATCAGACATGTTGCCGCCTTTAAAAAAAAAATTTTCAGTGAAAAAACAGACAAGATGAACAAAATGTCTTTTTCAAGTAATGAATACATCCTTTTGGTACCAACAGAAAAATGCATGAAGAGTTTCGTTGTCTCTTACAAGAGCTGACACTGAAGTGTGAACATCATTTGATTTAGGAGGCCTATCCAATTACATGTCAGGTATACGTTTTTACTCAAAAGTAATTCATTATTAATTATTACTTTTAATAAAGAATATTACTTTTATTACTATTATTTTTATTAACATCGTCCCAAACCTGAACATTTTTATGGCTCTGTGGTTCCGAGGAGGTAAGAGTGAAAACAGTAGTTTCTGAGGATCTGGTTTGGAACCATGGGTGGGGTTGCACTGGCAAACTGTGCAGGGTGTACCTCTGCCTTGCATCACACACACATCTTTACTCATATAGGAAAAGAGAGATGGAAGACACCACTAATGACAGGAGATACAAACGGAGACAGCGAAGGCCAGAGGTGAGAAGATTCTGGAGATAAGCTCATCAAAGTCTGGATTAGTCCATTGGGCTACGCCAATTAGGGAGTCTGTCGTCTGACCCTACTAAAATAAGCTCAGTACTGCTCCCAGTCAGGAAATCTGACTGCAAGTAGTAGACCAGCAAATGCCCAGGACAAGACCCAGGGAGACAATATGCAATCGGAGACCACCGTCACCTTGCCAGAGGCTGTGTATGAATCTACTACTGCCTCAGAAGTCGATGGAAAACTTGTGCACTGCAGTCTGTAGCTCATACCAGCCATGACTGAAGCATTTCTGTCCATCTACGAGCCTCGGGTAGTGTCTAATTCATCACTGGCTTCTGTGGCCCTTCTACTAGCAGTTATGCTCATTATGTCTAGGAATGTTGTGGTGTTTACCAAGCCATCTCTGGCACACCCTTATTACTGCCTACGCTTCCTCTCACTTGAAGTGCCCGAACTTGTTACCTCATCTGCTTGGGCCTGTTGCCTCATTCTTGACTGAGTTAGCATTACCAACATGTTCTATTATATAACAGTTTCACACACTCATTTATCTGGAACCAAACTGCATTAGTGTGGTGGCTGTTTGAATTTAAATAGAACCTAAAAGCATACACATTACTTTACGGACTTCCACTTTGAGAACAGAAGTTTTTTGGATGCAGGTTGAATCAATTTAGGGGCATGTTTAAATAAAATTTCATACTAATTTGATGTAAACTTATGGTCCCATGCTCCAGTGCATACTATGCTATGACCATTCTTGATAAGCCTCCCACTACATGACATTTTCTAGTCTTGGGGTCTTTCAACTTGCATATACATTTTCCAATTGCCAATAAAGTTACATAATCAGCAGTTCAAAAAAATCTGTGACAAACTTTGAATGGATGAGAGTGCAAAACTTTTTTTTCCCCATGCACAGTAAGAGAGGAAAAAATCCCAATAATCACTGTTGGACATTTACAGAAAAAAATAGCATCTTGGAGTCACCAAGTCTCCAAAATTACCGTCACCTCAATGCCAACAAATTACAACCCCAAATCAGAAAAGTTGGAACAGTATGGAAAATGCAAATAAAAAAAACTTCAGTCTTCCTTACATCACCTTTTATTTAATTGCAAACAGTATAAACCCATAATATTTCATGTTTTTTTCATTTGCTAATAATCATCCATTCCTGCAATTCAGGGATGCAACACATTCCAAAAATTTTGGGATGAGAGCAATTTAGGGCTAGTAATGAGGTAAAAAACGTAAATAGTGATGTGATTTCAAACAGGTCATGTCAACAGGTGATTGTAATCATGATTTGGTACAAAAGTAGTGTCCAGAAAAGGCTGAGTCTCAAAGTCTGAGGAGTATTGATGGGCAGAGGATCTGCAGTTTATCAACAAATGTGTAAGAAATTATTGAAATTCATTGGCCCATGCAACTTTTTTACGAATGACATCATGGACCCAGTCATGTATAGGAAATACCAGGACATTTTAAATCAGAATCTGTCTGAAAATAAAAAAGAAATATCAATGGATCTTGAAACAACGATCCAATATCCATGTCCAGATCAACACGAACATGGTTCCTGAAATTACCATCTCAGTCCCCTTATCTAAACTCCTGTGGGATGAGCTAAAAAGGGAAAGTGCATAAGAGAGAACCTAGGACCCAGGACGATCTGGAGAGATCTTGTAAAGAGGAATGGTTTACGTATTCTCCAACTTTATAAGATGTTATAGGAGAAGACTAAAAGTGCTGTTTAACACAAGGGAGGTTGTATTAAATGCAGGGGTGCCAATAATTGTGGAGGGAACCTATTATATATATATTTTTTTAGGCATGATCATCATTACGCTAGACTATAAATCACTGCAGTTGCCAAAAGTCACTGAGCAGACACATTTCTGCATTTTGTGTATTTCAGAGGAACTACAATGTTAGCCAAATATTTGCGACGTGATAAGTGGTTGATAGGATTCATTAGTCGCTGAAAAGCTGGTTTTGACTGTTTTGTCGGGTATCACATCTTTGCAAACGTAAAATGTCAAGGTATCAGTAACCTTTCTATGATTTATTTGTTTTCTCATTTTCATTTTCATTACCTGGTTTAGGTGTAACCTTCCTTTTTAAGGTGGTTGAACAGGATCATTGGGTTTCCATCAGATGTCAATCTTGTCATGCATGTTAGCTGTTATTTGCACTGTGTTCCCTGTGTAAAATCCAAACCAGTTCCACATAACTAACAACGTGTCTGTCAGGGTTCCGAACTAGCGAATAGAACAGCGGCTGGTTGCTGAAACACATCGGGATGCTCTACCAGCACATAGCAGGTAAATGTGTTTAGTGTGATGGTTCTCACAGTCTTCCATTAAGGCAGATTGGCACATCACCCAGCCCTACCACTCACGTTCAGTTAAAAGATGAAAAAAATGTTTGACTCTGTAAAAACATGTTATTAAATTATCAGCTCCCCGAACAAATTATGGTTAGGCGCCTGCAAATGGTGTTGCAGGAGGATGAGCAGGCAATAAATACATGCGGAGTATGAAACAAAATTCATAGATTGGGAAGAGGTGGTACAGTGCAGTGGATGTCTTGCTCAATGTGTTTAAATGGGCTGCAAAGCAGATGCTAAAGACTGTCAAATGGGAGTGATTGCATTTGAGCATGCCAAAAAGCCACAGTGTGAAGGAAGTAGGTGAATTTGCAGGGGTAACGAAGCGTACGGTCTTACAGCTCTACCAGCAGTGGCAGGAAATTATTGTCAGAATTATGGCTGAAAGATGAAACCTACAAATAGAGACGGTCAGTGTAATTGAATGATGCTAGGCGTAATGTTCACTGAACATCTGCTTTGTAACCATTTTCCACACAGTGAATGAGACATTCACTGCACTGTACCACCCCTTCTCAATTTATGAATCATGCCGCCCCCTCCCCCCTTTTATTTAAAGATCAATCATCCTTCTGCAATGCTATCTGCAGGAACCTGAAGTTACTACCATGCAAGATGAGTCATTTTTTGTGGTCTGGGGAGATTAATCCCTCAAACACCAGCGCATGAGATGAGATACAACAATATATTGTGCAGTTTGACACAATTGTTTTTGTAAATGGGAGGAGATGTGGTGGGAATAGATTATGTTTGTCAAGATGTGGAATATATAGGCAATAAATAGAAAAAAGTTTGTGAAGAGCCAAAAATGACATTAGTATGGAGTTTGGACCCACATTGCTACAACAGCCTTTGTTCTTCTAAAAGGACTTTCTAAAAGATTTGGGAACATGACTGTGGGGTCAGCTTCTGATGTGGGACTGTGGTAGCCTAGCGGGTAAGGTACTGGGCTCTGGACCACAAGGTCCAGGGTTCAAATCCCACCTCTGCCAAGCTGCCACTATTGGGTCCTTGAGCAAGGCCCTTAACCCATAATTGCTTGGATTGTAAGATTGTATCAATTGGAAGTCGCTCTGGATAATGGCGTCTGTTAAATGCTGTAAATGTAAATGATGTTGGACAAAAAGCCCTGGCTCACTTTTGTCATTCCCGTGCATTTTCATTGTGCCTGTTGCAGTCGAGGTCAAGGTTCTGTGTGTAGGTGCGTTTAGCCCCTTTTTAAGGATGACGAAACACCCCTAAATTGAGCATAAGTTTGTCTTTCATAAGCTGAAAAAATGTCAAAACCACAGAAAGCATAATATTCTAACATTGAAAATACAGACTTGTCTTGTTGGAAGCAGAAAATATAAATGTGTCATTTGGAGAGTCACTGGGAATCGGTACAAGCCATTCTACTGCCACTGTTTGGTCCACTGTTTTGTTAGGAATCCCGAAATATGCTTTATTTTATGAATGTGTTAACAAGTGAGTGTTGGCTGACATAGTGACACTAAAATAGAGAAACTGTTGGTCATACAGTGTAACATTACACATCGTTTTTATAAAAGAAAGAACCCAAAGGGAAGAACCACGGCGTGCCATAATACCTGTGGGCGAGGATTCAACCAGCAGCGCCGATGCGCCACCGTGTGCTATCCTACAGAAATGCAGCAGTACGTGGTTATTTACTTCTTTTAGCAGTGTTACTTTGTATGATGCACTAGACTAAGATTGTAGCCCTAAGAAGTCTGACAAATGTCAACTTTTAAATCTCGATCGATTCAGCATGACTGAGATCACAACTTAGCTCATGAGAACCTGTGGCAGATTTCCATACGTAACAGCAACGCATCACGCTACTATTTTTCCATTCATTTTATTTTAAAGGCCTTCACACCGGCACCGTCAAAGGGAGGTCCTCCACTTTCAGCAGTTTCAACGTGTTTTCTACAGTGCGCACCGGCCCTTTTCCTTTTTTTTGTGAGCGGCGAAGGGGGAAGGGCGAGGGCGAGGCGCGCGTTCGGTCGGGGCGTTCCAAGTGTATAAAATGTCGACTTGCATGGAGAAGAGGAAATGTAGAGGACTGCTGAGCAGCAGCTGAAGATCTTCTTGGCGTCACGCCTGGCACGTTTTCTTAAAAGCTGAGGATCAGGGGGCGAAATGCTCCGTGTGTTTGATGAAGCACTGCAGAGACGTGAAGCGGCGGGAGACGCCCTCTGCGGCTGCGCCACCGTCTTCCTGCTCATCCACTCCACTTTCTTCTCCACCGATCCTCTTTTTTCCAAGTGTCGGATACGCATTCAGGTAATCACTCAGACATAATGCCTTTTAAAATGCTACTACCAACAAAGGCAAGGTCCAATAACTTAACTTTCGGCTCACAGTCCGAAACAGGATAGATTGTGGCTTTGGACAACGGCAAGTGTTTGGATCATCAGCTTGAATCAGAAGACCACCGGTTCTCCATGGTCATGCTTATGCCCGCATACCCAGTCAATCCAAAACATACACCATTCCCTCCCCCCCGTTTTTTCAGAAGGCTTCATCAAATAAACACCATATGTGTGTGAAATTCTTACTGCGGCAGCACTATAACGACCTTTGGTATATTACTATCACATCTGTATTAGTAAATCAAAGTGAAATCAAACTATAGTATCAAAATCTGAAGTATAACATCTGAAGGGGAGTCTTAAACTATAGTATCAATCAAAAGTGAAATGTCAAGAGGTCCTGTAAGACTTAAAAGTAAACTCACACTCTTTTAATATAGTAAACACAATGCTAACTACTAGAGTATCATATTGTCATGGAAATTATTTTAAAATCATAAGGAAAAAAGAAAACCGCAGTCTCCACTTCTGGAGTATGCAAAAACCATTAATCTCAATCTTTTGATTCAAGTTCTTTTAAAAAAAATATATATATATACATTTGGAATTACTCCATTGTTTGGCTGTGTAAGAAGCACTGAAATCACTTGGATAAGAGCATCTTCTAAAGCAATCGCCTGTGTACATTATTTCTAAACCCAACAACCAAAACTATAGTATAGTTTGAAGTAATTTTCTAGGAATATATCTTAAATAGCAATCAAACTAACTAATATAATTAGCTTTTTTTACAAGTAGATGACTAAATGTAATTATTCCAATGGAGTCTAAATTAATAAACTGCACCAAGTTTCATTTAAAACTTTTATTGCTAGGCTGATTTACTAATTATACATTCTCATTTGTCCGAGAAGGTGAAAAACCAGTAAAAGTATTGCAGTCATTTGTCTGAAACTAGCATACTACCTGAATTGTATCAAGCAAGCATTCAAAGAATATGACTGGGTTTGACACTGACAATCAGGATGACTTACATACTGTGGTTTTATTCAGTGCAGTTAAAATAGTTTTTATGATCAGGGCACTGTCCAGCATGGCAGATTTGTGAACGCTTAGAATCTTCTACATAAATACAGAAATAAGCACTTAAAGCATCATCAGACTTCACGCAAATTCTAATAGTAGATAAAGATTAAAGCAATGAGATAGAAAAATATTACACCATTGGTCATTTAGCTATTGAGGAAAATGATCCAATGTTGCATATCTGTGAGTGCCTAAAGTAATGAACCACCAAGATTGATGGTTAATTTCTGAAGACATAGAAATTATGACTCGGCTGTTTACACAATCAATGGGAAATGAGAATCGGGTGTGGAGCGGGTAGATGCATGTTAAAGAAACAGGGATCTATCAAAGTCTGATCCTCATGATGTTCGTGGAAGTGCATCATGGCAGACGGAACGAACAGAGATTTCTTGAGGACCTTGGAAAAATATTCACCATGTTTGCAAAACATATTAACAGTTCAAACTGTTTCTACAGATTGCCCGTCCTGTCTCCACTGTTCTCGGTCAGGAAGACGCATCTGTATACAAGGAATGGGAATTTCACCATCACTGGTAGTCCTCCTCTATGACTGATTCTAACCCAACAGATAAGGACTCCTACAGCCAGTCTGTAATAGTCTGTGTGGTTCACAAGGAAACCCAGGGTAACTTGGGGATGTCTAACACTATGCTTCACTGGTAGCCCTCCCGAGAGTGAATTCTCCAACGAAACGAATACTCCTATACCCAGGCAATGTATAGTCTGTGGTGTCACAAGGAAGCCCCAGGGTAACTTGGGGAGTACTCACACTATGCCCACTGGTAGTACTAACACTACGCTTAACTAAACGCAGCTGGGCACGCTTTCCTCATCAGGGTACTGTAAAGATGCCCTCAGACAGCACAGAGAACTTGTGGTTGTACTTTGTGGCTTGTTTTTGTTTCGTTTTGGGCGCACTGACGCAGATCTCTAATACGGCTTATGTGAATGCACTGATTACAAAAGGCACTGATTTTCTGCTTGCACGTACAAGAAGATGTTTATGGAGGTGTTATGCAGCTGACCCTGTCTGCCATGTCCGAGTCCAGAGGACCGTTCCACAGCCCACCTCTACATGTGTGCCACCACACCCTGGCACGACAGGGAGCGATCACACTAGTCAAAGGAATTGTGCTTTGGGGTTCAAACAGAATTTTCTTCTAAGCAACTGAAGGCCTCTCTCACATTGGCTAATGTTAATGTTCATGAGTCCACCATCAGAAGAACACTGAACAACAATGGTGTGCATGGCAGGGTTCAAAGCAGAAAGTCACTGCTCTCCAAAAAGAACATTGCTGCTCGTCTGCAGTTTGCTAAAGATCCCACAGACAAACCAGTAGGCTGTTGTATTTCTTTTGTGGCCAGATGGGACCAAATTAGAACTTTTTGGTTTAAGTGACGAGTTGAACAAGTTGTTTGATCAAAGAATGGAAAAACAAAAGACTGAAAGTACTGTTTTAGAATGGTCAAATCAAAGTACTGACCTTAATTTAAAAGAAATTTTGTGGAAGTGAGCAGTTCATGTGAGGAAACCTCAGAGTGGAAACTATTCTATTCAGAGAAAAGGGCTAAATTCCTCTAAGTCAATGCATAACTGAGTGATAGTTGCCAGTAGTTGCTGGTCACACCTGATACTATTTGGTCTTATTTGGGTTCTTTATCTTCTTTTATGACTTGTTTGAAAATCTGATGTTGTTTTAAGTCATATTGGTAGAGTACTATAGAAAAGAGTTCACAAACTTCCAAGCACCACCATGTCAACCAAATAAATGCATCAGAATGACTTGACATCAGAGAGCATAGTTCCTGCCAGTACCTTGCATCTTTCAAGTTTGTGAACCCTTTAGAATTTTCTCTATGTCTCGCCAAATAAATGCAATCAACATAATGACTTGACATCAGTAAGAGCATATGTTCCTGCTCTCTGTACCAAGGGGCTCCATCTTTCAAGGATTTTTTGAACGGCCTTTAGAATTGTTCTCTATTTGCGCACTGGGCGAAATATGACCTAAAGACATCATCACGATTTTCACACAAGTTCTAAAAGTAGATCAAAAGGAACGCAGTTAATCAAATGAGACAATAAATATTATACTTAACAGTCATTTAACTTGTTGAGGAAAATGATCCAATATTACATTTAACATATTTAGTGAGTGGCAAAAGTACACTGTGAGCCTTTACTTTCAGTATCGCCTGGTGTGTGTGACCCCCCCTGTCAGGCAGTAATAACTGCAGCTAAATGTTTCCATGAGCTGGTCTTTAAGGGCTGTTGATCAGTCCTCAGGCTTGGCCTCAGATCAGGCTTGGAGGAATTTTACTACCCCATTCCTGCTGTACAGAACAGCTCATCTCTGGGATTTTGGTGGGTTTCGCCTCACAGTAGTAGGGTCTGCTCACTTCAGGTCCTTCCACAGCATTTCTTCTTTAACCATTCTTTGTGGTAGAACGGCTTGTGTGCTTAGGTCGTTGTCCTGCTGTTGACATGACCGCAGGGCTCCTCTCTTGAGATTCAAAGTACTCATTGGACAGATGATCCTGGCATTTTCCTTTGGAATTCTCTGATATCATCATTCATAGATATCATTGGTTCCATCAATGATGGCAAGCTGTCCCCTGGTCTCAGATGCAGCAAAACAGGCCCCAAACCATGATTCTAACCAGCCAGCACCATGTTTCAGGGAGGTTCGTCTGCCCGAATCGGAAAACAGATGGGATAGGTTCTTATGCTGGAATTGCAGTGTTTTCCGGCTTTCATACAGTCAAACATAGAGGAAGGGTCAGTTTCTCTTTAAACCAAAAAGTTCTATTGTGGTCTCATCTGTCCATAAAACATTCTTCCAATAGCCTTCTGGTTCTTTCTTTGGAGAGAGCACTGGCTTTCTCCTGGCAACCCTGCCATGCCTACACCATCGTTGTTCAGTGTTGGTCTTCTGATGGTGGAGCTCTCATGAACATTATAACAGTAGTCGAATGTAGAGATGCCTTCATTTCCCTTATATTACCCCCCCTGGGGTCCCCTTTGTGACCTTGTGACCTCGCCAACTGTCACACGCCTTGTCTCTTCGAGTGATCTTTTGTTTGGTCGCCACTCCTGGGGAGGGTAACAATGGGCCTGAATGTCCTCCATTTATACACAATCTGTCTGACTGGGGATTGGTGGAGTCCAAACTCTTTAGAGATGGTTTTGTAACCTTTTCCAGTCTGATGAGCATCAGCAACTCTTTCTGAGCTCCTCAGAAATCCCCTTTGTTCGTGCCATGAAACACTTCGTTAAATAAAACAGGGTGCCCTCTCACACCTGATTGGCATCCCACTGATTGAAAACACCTGACTAATTTCACCTTCAAAGTAACTGCTAATCCTAGAGGGTCACATACTTTTGCCACTCACTAATATGTAATATTGGATCATTTTCCTCAATAAATAAGTGACCAAGTATAATATTTTTGTCTCATTTGTTGAACTGGGTTCTCTTTGTCTACTTTTAGGACTTGTGTGAAAATCTGATGATGTTTTAGGTCATATTTATGCAGAAATATAGAAACTTCTAAAGGGTTCAAAACTTTCAAGCACCACTGTATATGTAATATACCTCGATGTAATGTCTTCTATACTTTTTACTACCAAGGACATTCAGTAATGCTTATGTACATACACAATGACTTACACTTTCATTTTTGTTTTATTATTATAGGACAAGTCTGTTCAGCTAAAACAGGGAGAGCAGGGTAAGTTTTATGTCGCTTAGCATTTGTAGATTTAAAATGGACTATAAATGTTTGTCATGCACATTATGAAGGATGACTTTTTCTGTTGAGCAGATGTTATCCCTCCACAGAAGAGTCGGCATTTTAAACCGTTTGTGCATCTGCTGTGTAAGTAAATCACTTAATCTCCAGTTTCACTTTCAATACATATTGATTAAAATGTATTTACAGCCAAACCCTGGTGGAATCCTAGCATGAGCCCTGTTTCCGTGATTTATGTGCTTTATCTACGTATAAACAACTATAGCCCATTAGAGTTAGCAATTTAATAAAGCCTGATTATCAAATCATCAGTTGGTATAGCGGTGTAGTGGTTCAGATAGGATTCAGTATTAAAATTCTCCATACATTATAGGGGGAGTTTGGATATTAGGCTTCAAATGTATTTACCTTCGCTTGCTTATGCACTGACATGCTTGATCAATTTCTGTTTGGACTGAAAAAGTAATATTAATCCCATAACAAAATAAATATATGTGTGTGTGTGAGTAGACCAGTGCATCTAATTCTTTGTTTTTTCCTCTTACAGCTGCAAAAGAAGAGAGCCAGAACAGAAAAAAAGCTTTCCAGAGTGAAGGCGTATTCATTAAGTGGATGATGCAGCAAAACTCGAGAAGGTTCAAGCTGGAATCCAACAACACGACTGTGGTTGTACCCAGGGAAGGCATTTACTTTGTCAATCTGAGAATAAATTACATTGCACACGGTTGTACGAAGGATTCGATAGAGCTATGGGCTGCTGTTATGCTGTTTGATTCCACCTACCCAGAGTGGAGGACCGTCGTGAGTGGCACAGAGACGATGAATTGCAAGAATGAATGGAAGAAGTCTCTTATTATAAGTCGAGTGGAAAGGTTTGAAACGGGAACAATGCTAAGAGTTAGAATTGCGCCGGAGAACTTTGATTTTATCACCTGGAACACCGACATGTACTTTGATGTCACCCTGTTGTAGCATAACTGCTATCTTTGGAGCACGCTATTGTCAGTTATTCAGTACTTGTCTGTAAGCAATATTTGCAGTAGTTTGCTTTTGGCAATTCTGATCCACGCTGCAGATATGACTATACTTCATAGGAAATTAAAACAATAGTTCCTCCTCATTCATTGCCTTTATTCCAGTAAATGACTGATCATTTTGAAGGGTTGTATTTTTCAGCTGGTTGGATGTAGTTTTAATCTTTAAAATTTAATTTTTTTTACAGATGTACCATTTTGATAACTGTTTAATTAAATTATTGTTTAATGACTAAATAAAATATTGTTTATTGTTTAACTGATTACATTTTTTGTGGTTTTCTTTAACAAGAAAACCAGCTAAACTTGCAAAGTTGGTGTTACTACAAGCTCTCCCGCTTTTTACTGGTCAGGGTAAAGGCATTCTGGCTCTGTAAAGCATACCTCAAAAAATTCAGTTAAATTGTTTTAATTCATGCCATATATATTTTCCCACATCATGTAGAGCAAAATATTATAGACTTACTCAATTTTGAGGGGAAAAAAATGACTGTACGTTGCTTTAAAAAAAAAAAAACCAGACAAGTCAGTTACCGATTTGTCTGCAGTTAAATGGGAGTCCATACTGACCTTAACGACCTGTTGGACTTAGCTAATTGAAAGAAAACATGACCCCAACATGAGAGTTGTCAACTGAAACAAGAGAAAGGAAGAATCAAACTCCTTCAAGAGGGAAATCCAACTAAATGTGGCAAAAGATGTTGGTCAGTCATGTCTAAAATTTGATACAGGTCAAAAGAATGAGAAGGTAAAGTAATCAACTAAGACATAAAAGGGTCAGGATAGAAAACTCAATCATTCGTTCACTCTCTTATCAGCTTAACTGTGAACAGGGTCACAAGTGAGCAGATGCCTAGCCGCCGGCACAGGAACCACAGACAAGGTACCAATCCTTTGCATTGCACACATACTATGGGCACTTTTTTAGAAACATCAGTTAACCTAACACGCTTTAGACTGTGGGAAGAAAAACCACCGAGCCAATGTGCTCCCCAAGTCAAAGCAATAGGTCATGAAAATAGGAAATACACAACAAAACAAATTTAAAAAAGAATCATGGTGGACATAGGAGTCAGTGTTTGTGACAGAGTTGTGAGATTTACATATAGGAAAGCCAAACAAAAACCAGCACTAAAACCTAAACTGGAGAAGAAAAAGTTGCAATGGGCTAAAGAGAAGCCATCAGGAAGTGTAGCTAATAATCTACGATGAGTCACGAATCTACAATGAGCAAGGATATGATACTAGAACCTTTGTCCAGTCAAACATATATAGCTGTGTGCCTGCAGAAGTTACCACAGCAGTAATCACCTGATGTATCTATTGCAATGCAGGGAGATTTGTAGAGTGAATACAAATTTACACTTGCGTCATTTAGCAGATGCCCTTATCCAGAGTGATTACAAATGATACATTCTTATCATCCAAGCAATGTATACCAGGCATTTTGTTCCTGAAAATACCTTCCTCTACCACCTGCTGGCTTTGTCAGACATCCAAAAACCATAAACAACCAGCCTTTTCTGTCCATAACCTTACCACAGACTTGATGGGTGGAATTTCCCTTGTTCTCATGGAGCACACCTGTTCCATTCAAAAGCTTTGCTCTTCCTCCTGACATTTTTTTTTACTACAGCACTAGGTATCTTTCCTTGATAATATGCTGATAGGGTCATGTCCAGTGACAGAGCTCAGTTCCTGCTGTCTCAGTTTATTGATAATCAATGAATTTATCCTGATTTTAGAAAGGCTACTTACTGTACATCATCTAGGGCTGGAGACATAAAATAGGTTGTCTGGTCTCCTAAAAGAGACATGTTCATGTGGATGATGAAGTATTTTTGGTAGGTTGTGTGTGGCAATGTCAACAACAAGACTGATTTCATAACCCAGTCTGTCTGATTGCTCAGGACAGCGTGTTTGGAATAGTTGCCTTCACCCACCTCTGAGACAAACATGTTTTTTCTCCCTGACCTGCTTGATGCACCTGCACTGAGCAATCATTCAGCCCACACAGATGGGCTTTTCACTGGCCACCTGTAATGTACCACTGAGTCCTTCCAACAGAGTCCTTCACTGGCCAAACCAATGACCTCAGCTTTGGCTGACATCTACGCCTGTCTGAGCTTTCCCTTTGTTTTTTGTTTCCTTCTGTTCTTGGTACAGTCTGTGTTAATGATTTCATCTCTGCCCCAAGCAGTGGTGTCTTGCTCAGATTCACCATGTTTGTTTTTACCACCTCGTTTTATGACTTTCAAACTCTTTCCCATTTTAGTCATGATCTCTGTTCTTCCCTAATGTAATCCACAAAACCACCCATCATTCATTTCCATCTCAGTCTGTCCCAGGCTCAGTGTAAAAAGCCCTTTCCACATGTAGAGGTTTTGGACATTACTAGACATACCACTAGCAGAGAGGACTGTTTGATCCACCGACAAGCTCGAGCAGCTCCCACACTTTCATTGTCCACCCACACACAGGTGGATATCTGTTGTCATGGTGCCCATTGTGTGTCCTCCTATTGACAGCCAGCCAGCATCACCTCTGTTTGTGTCGTGAATGAGATACCTGGACTGCTACGAAAGGAACCATATCACCTTTAACAAAAAAATCCCGGTTCTCTTCAAAAGATGATGAACAATGTGGGGTTCAAGTATGGAGGCCTCATGGGGAGCACTTCCATCCTGTCTTCGCTGTGGAGCGACACTGTCCCAACTGCTGGTGTGATGACCTGGGGAGCCATCACATATGACAGTCGGTCACTCCTAGTAGTGATATAAGGGACACTAATAACTCAGTGATATGTGCAGGTTATCTTGCATGTGTTCCCTCTCATGGCAGGGCTTCTAACTGGCATTTTTCAGCAGGATAATGCTCGCCCACACACAGCAAAGGTTTCCCAGGTATGTCTCCACCAGACTGCAACAATTCCTTGGTCTGTCTGGTCTCCAGATTTATCACCAATCAAGCGTTTATGGGACCAGCAACCTATGAGTGTATAACCTTAGAGGGTACTTGAGCCTTCTTTCAATTGTACAGTTTTCCCCAACAAACATATCTTTCACTGTTATATTGTAATCACTTACATATATCATCATTACATTCACACATATAAAGTTTCATTTGATTTCAACAACTTGTTGGTGAGGTTACTTTTTACCTACACTTGTAGCCTTCAAACTGTGGGGGACTGTGGTAGCCTAGCGGATAAGGTAGGCCCAGGGTTCAAATCCCACCTCTGCCAAAGCCCCCACTGTTGGGTCCTTGAGCAAGGCCCTTAACCCCTTGCTTAGATTATAAGATCGTATCAATTGTAAGTCGCTCTGGATAAGGGCATCTGCTAAATGCTGTAAATGTAAACTGTAAGTTAATGAGTTGCACCATTTCATGCACTTACGGTAAAAATCCTGTTACCCACAATGTAAACTGCATGCTTAATCAAACTGGTTTACCCTGATCAGGGTTATGAGTTTTCTCAAATAGTTTCTAGCCAAAAGTAAACCAATCAAAAATTCATTAAAGCATTCAATAAGGCAGGTAATCGCTATTTAACAACCATCTGATCAATGTCAGGTCACTTTAGCAACTGAGGTCCTAACTCGTCTTTTAACTCCTGGTCATAATCAGCGTGGTCACCTTAGCAGCCAATCAACTCTGCAGATCCATGAGCAAAGGCAGGAGTTTAAGACTAGGAAGTCCATCATTTGTAGGTGTGTAACTACCTTACTGGTCGTGTGCTCACTTGCTCGTTAGCTCATGTTTGGACTAGAGCATGTTCTAACTCGGTTGATGTGTTTAGAGAGTTTGTAAGTTACTCGTGTTTGTTTGTATGACTTTCCGGTGCTTATTTGTATCAAGCTGTAAACAGTGTAAGTGTGTGCCTGTCCTATTGTAATTAGAGCGCTCCTTTTGTATTATTATTGTGAATTTCTAGAAATTACAAAAGGTTTAGCAGCTGTATAACGCTTCAGGCTTCCTCTGCTGTTTTCAGTGGTATCTCTGACACATTTGTCTATTGTTTTTCAGTGAAAATACCCTTTATATTAAAATTACAGTAGCATAAAAAGACTGGAAAATTTGTCCACCTGCCAAAGGACTTTTTCTCTGCTAAAAATAAACAAGTCTGCCCAATCTCACACACTTTTTCCCTGACTCTGTACTTTCCTTACACAGTCATTGCAAGAGCAGTTATTATTAACCTTTTGTCTCTTGCATCCGTTTGGTCCTGATGCTTTGCATTTTTTAAAACATGTTTTTCTTATTCCAGTTTCTGGAATACATTATATCTTTACTTACTTTCACTTCACACTTTATACTATTTTCATTACATTTACACAATAGCATTGTTACTTTAGAATATTACAGTTTTAGTTTCTGATAGGTTTCTATTAATGAATGAGAAGTGCCAGTTTCAGTTCATAAATACTGTTTCGATATTACTGATGCAGGGCACTGCGGTCCAGCAGTTATCTTCAGAGATCCCCAGTTCGGTTCCCAGCCTGGGATCCACCTGTGTGAGTTTGCATGCATGTCAGTTTGGGTTTCCTTCGGGTATTCCAGTTACATCCCAAATATATGCATTAGGCCAGCCGGTGTCTCTAAAGTGTCCCAGTGTGCACATGACCTGTCAAGGGATGATTTTCATTTTGCTGCTGGTTAGGGCTTAAGCGGGAATGAAATCTAAATAAAATAAAAGAGTAACAAACAGGTAATTCATGATGATTTAATTTTCTCATTTCATTAAAGTTGAATTTCCAACTAAACTTTGTAGCTACTAATCAAGCTTACTACAGTGGAAGCTCGGCGCGTAATTGGTTTCCGAATGCCGTTCAAACTCCAATCTAATCTGTTAGTGACCCCCAATTCTTTTACGCATACATGTTCCTGTAGAATTATGCATTCCATATGCTAACCGCTGCACCACCACAGAGCCCATAAAAAGATTCAAACCATTACATGTACATAGGACCCCACATCAAATTTAGAACTTGAAAGCAACAGCACCTTATCTGTCACAAGTTGAGCTGATGCCATACTGGAGCTGGCAGGACAGGAGTGGTGGTGGAGAGGTTAGAACGGGAGTCCTCGTCCAGAAGGATTGAAGCGATCTGACCCTCTACATTTAGAGGCAATGATTAATTTAGGTCAACGTATGCTGACCACAAACAAAGTAGTTTTCAGTTCGTCTTACCACTGGAACTGAGGGTGTCTGAAATCGCATGAATGAGGTATGAATGAAAGTGTACAGTCTAGCAATCAGTGAATGAGTAAACAAGTGGACAATTTCAGACACACCCTGAGGCTGTAACATACATGTTCAACTCCAGTAACCTGTGCCGAGACACACACACTTAAGCCACCAAACGTTTAAAAGAGAACAAACATTAATCAATCAGTCATGTTTATTGTCATATTACATTCAAACAGGAGTGTAGGTGAGTGAAAACTGGAGGGTGCATCTTCATAGTTCCTTACAGAATAAAACTTAAGACACACGTGGTAAAACATGAGTCTATGAGCAACTAGACTCAAAGTTCTCGCCAACAGCCAGTGAATGTTATGCTTTGAGCACTCCCCTCAGAGCTGTTTGGCCTTATTAGGAATGTTTAAAAAGATTTAATAGCTCTGGTAACATCTGTATTACATTTAGAGACAGAATGGAGATTTAATATCTTTCAGTTATCATTCACATGATGGTATTATTAACATCTGTATTACATTTACTGTTGCATTTGTGTTACTCATTAACATAATCTGTATTGTTTTTCATATCTGAATGCCTGTATCACACCTTGTATGAACAATGATCTATTTTTCTATTCCCCTATGACTGTGCTTCAAACCAACTGTTGTGATTTCTCACGGAGTGGTTCTCATCCAGTTCTTGTGAGTGCCATGGATTGTGAGGGTGTTTCTCACCCAGAGCTTGGGAATGTTCAGTTTAGGGTGTATTTTTGGCCAGATTTCACCCAAGCTGCTAGAAGTGGCCTGTCCATCAACAGATGATTCCCGAGTTGGGTGTGGGAACAGTCACAACTTCTCATCTGGGTTGTGAGGCTGATCAATGAATAATCAAAACAATTCAATGTTGAGCAAGATAAGTGTTGTGTGTGATGCATTGTACGTGGATATGCCATGAACTCCAGTGACCTGCCTTAAGTATGATGAGCCTGAAATATAGAACTGAAGAAAAGCTATCCAGTAACCACACAATGTACTGATGATGTGTGATGCATGGAACTGGATAGATATATAGAGTACACGAGGCCTGCCGCCTCCGGGGAAAAGTGACAATAAGATTTACTCAAGTGTCCTAAAAATACAGATTTCATTTTTAAACAAGGTTAAACAAACTTTATTTAAATAGTCTGTACTGACAGACATTTGCCATTAGGGCTACAAACTAACCTAATGCATGTCTTTTAAATGTGTGAGGAAACCGGTGTACCAGCAGAAAACCCACTCAAAGATGGAGAAGACAAACTCCACCTAGGGATTGTTTTGTTTTGTGTGTTTATTTAACAGCAGTGGCCATTTCAGCGACACGCACAAGGAAACATCAAGACAAGTCATATCTATACACACACTCAACTCAGTGCCAATTTAGCGCAATCAGCTTACCTAACAGTCTTTGGACTGTGGGAGGAAACGGAGTACCTGGAGTAAACTCACACGGACATGCAGCCTCCTCATAGAAAGGAGCCAGGCCGCTCCACCCAGTGCTGTGAGGCGGGGGTGCTACCCACCGAGCCACCCCTCCACCCAGGCACAGTCAGGATCCAACCAGGAATGTCAGTACTGTCAGCTGTTCGATTGCTAATTAATCAATGTTTAACGATTTATACATGCACCTACCCCTTTGAGAAAGCAGTATAATTAAGTGCCTTAAAGGCACACAAAGTGTGTAAACAATATTAACTGTGCATTTCAACATATGTTTAGAACAATTAACTGTATTTTTTGAAAACAGATTTAAATGCACCTTAATATTAAGTATACTTTATCACAATTTCAACGATACTTTAGTTTGCTGCATGAAAATACATTCAAATAATTTCATACCAGGCAACACCATAAGAAAATGTCAGAGAAAATGTGTTTGAGTGACTCTGTATTTGAAAGGAAACACTGGTTTTAATTTGCTACTGCTGGACACATTGTAGAGCCAGGATGAGTGGTTATGCCCTTAAACTCAGGAACAAAACAAAAACAAGCCATCTTTAACATAACTGGCCATAATGTGACCACTAATGTGCAGGATATCTATCCACTCTCGCTATTTCAGGATTCCATGAAGACTCACTGCCACTGAATATCCTGAGACAAGAAAGGGGTTCCCAACATCAGGATTATGAGGGGGGGAAAACCAACCCCACACACACACACACACACACACACACACACACACACACACACACACACAATACAATACTTAAGGGCTTTCCATTGACATGAATGACAATGACAGACTACTGCAGCAACATTACAGCACATCTGTTGGTTTTTCAAATAAAAGTTGATGTTTTGTAAACACACACACACACACACACACACACACACACACACACACACACACACACACACACACACACACACACACGTTTGTCCCATTCATTTTCCACAGACATACACACTCAACTATTAGCAGAGTCATTCCAAAGCCACCTACAGTTCTCCATCTGAATTCGTTTGGGCTTTACCCTGGCTACCAACAGTAGGATTCTAACACACAACAACATGAAATGTTATCACAATGACATGTGATATGTGCCAGCGCGCTAATCGCGATGAGCACCTCACTTTAAAACACTGCATCTTCATCCAGTAGCACAGCAGAGCTACAAGCACTGAGGGGGTTTACCTTCTGTAATTTACAACATGTCCATCACTGCTGGTAAGCCTCTGAACGGCCATAACTACTCCTCGGCAGCTTTACCAGGCCTCATGGCTTCACTCCACAGGCTCGCTATGCTCCGTGCCAGTATTCCACTGTCTGGCTCTCCATCACGCCACAACTGCACCCACAAGCATATTTGCAGCCAGGTGTAAAATAAATGAGGTACCAGCACTGCTGTAAAACCAACCGAGCAGCGGCGCCTGCCCTCCGGACCCAGCGGCTGCCACAGCCCACCTTTCACAACCATATTTTAAATTTTCCGTTAAAGGTCGGAGACAGTTCTCATTGGCCAGCGTCCTGGATGACGTTCAGATTAACCAATCATGCTCGTATGCACGCGGTGAGACAGCCAATAGGAAGCGTTTCAGCTTGGTAACGCTGCAACTAGGAAAAGAAGACTTACATTTACATGTACAGCATTTAGCAGACGCCCTTATCCAGAGCGACTTACAATTGATACAGTTTTACAATCCAAGCAATTGTGGGTTAAGGGCCTTGCTCAAGGACCCAACAGTGGCAGCTTGGGAGAGGTGGGATTTGAATCCTCGACCTTCTGGTCCAGAATCCAGTACCTTAACCACTAAGCTACCACAGTCCCCCTTATTTTTTTATAGGAATTTATGAAGAATGTATGGTTGTTTAAGACGCTTTGTGCATTTATTTTTATTTATCGGCTGTTATATATAATTAACTGGCCAACTGTTTTTTTTCATTGCAAGTTATTAATAAAAAAAATCACAATGTATGGTAAAGATTTTTATACCTATACGCTATTAATAATAACACGCACGCATGCACGCACGTTTTTGTATCATTTTGAGGACTTCCAATTGACATAATATTCATTCATTCATTTTGAACTGTGGTAGCCTAGCGGTTAAGGCACTGGACTCTGGACCAGAAGGTCCAGGGTTCAAATCCCACCTCTGCCAAACTGCCACTGCTGGTTCTTGAGCAAGACCCTTAACCCACAATTGCTTGGATTGTAAGACTGTACCAATTGGATAAGGGCGTCTGCTAAATGCTGTAAATGTAAATGTTTGTTCTCTGCTTAATCCTGGTCAGGGTCGTGGGAAGGCCGGTGCCCAGCTGGCAGCACAGGGTGCTAATCCATCAGAGGGCACATGCACTCACACACCAAGGGCACTTTGGAAACACCAGTAAACGTAACACCCATGTTTTTGGAATGTGTGAACGCAGGAGGAGGCCAGGCTCAGGATCGTACCGGAGACGCAAGGCGCTGCACCACATGCCGCCCCTCTCATAACATTCCTATAGTTCTTTAATGCTGCAACTACATCTAACCGTAACGTTAACCTCAGTACCTAAAGGCTGTTTTCTCAGAGGATAGTTGATCTTTTTTCACACTAAATTACAAAAAAACATTTGCAATTTTCTTGGTGTTCCAAAATTAAATTGACTATTGATAACGGTACGATGAGTCTACAGTTAAAATGGGGTGTTTAGAAGGAACAATGAAGCAAAATACCACTGTAACTTTAGAAATATACTACATGACAGTACTTTAGCAAAGTAGAAATAAAACCGAAGTTGATCGGACAATCTTGAATCGTTTAATACTTAAGGACAACTAAAAGCAAGTCATCTTCTTTTCAAGAAGAAACTTAAACAGGCGACTTATACGTTTATTGGGGTAAAATACGTTAGCAGTATCTGCAATTTTACTGAAGTATAGGACATCTGTAGTTGCACACAATGTGTCAGTAGATGGCGACAGACAGATGGAACACGCAGCCAATTGAGTGTAAGCAGAAAACTGGTCATGGAGCAGAGTTTACACGTCGACATACGTCAACCTTTAAATACGTCTGATGCATGCTTAATATGTGAGGTTATACAGTAATTCTAAAATTGACAGTAATGTGGTATGTTGATGATACTGTGGTAGCCTAGTGGTTAAAGTACTGGACTCTGGATCAGGAGGTCCAGGGTTCAAATCCCACCTCTGCCAAGCTGCCACTGTTGGGTCCTTGAGCAAGACCCTTAACCCACAGTTGTTTGGATTGTAAGATTGTACCAATTGTAAGTCGCTCTGGATAAGGGCGTCTGCTAAATGCTGTAAATGTAAATGTAAGTCATAGCTTCTGAAAAACGAAATCTAAAAACATGGGCATTACAATTGGAGTTTTGTTCTCCGTCCTTCTGAGAACGATTTCCACTACATTTTACATCTAAACATCAAGACTCAATCACAACGTACTGTTGTATTTTCTCTATATGCTGCTATACAAGAATTCTGTCCATTCTCATCCAGATGTGGACTGATTCCTCATTTGAGGCTGGTTGCCCTCAAGTTCCTTCATCTGGCTGACTTCCTTGCTGCTCTCTGCACTTTTTGTGTCCACATCACCCTTTTCGTAATTTTTACAATGCCTACAGTGTTAAAAGCGCTATATAAATCCGTAAAGGAATTGAAATTGAGAACTCAGGGTTTTAAGATCCCGGCACTTGAGCAGTTGACTTTTATGAGTCAGTGTGCTCTTGGAGAATTGCAAGATGTTTCTGCTCATGTAGCTCATTTTTTATGGAGCCTAACAAAGTGCTTCAACATAGCTTTGTTCTTTAGGCCATTTTGTTTTTAGGAAATCCTCTGGTCCAGTACATGTTCATAGTCTGACAGTCTTTGAGTTTCAGAGAGAATCCTATTGTGTAGCAGAAAAATTGAGAACCTTTTCAGCCAAACACATCCGCTCTTCAGTCCCTGTGTTTGCATGTTCAGTTATTTGTGTTCTGTGAATGTCATTCAATAATAATTAAACCATGTTTAATACGAAGAATAAACAGACTACCTGCTGAAAGATTAGCTCAAATACATGGCTATTGTTAATCTAAGGACTATAAATGCTTTTTTTTCTATACAAATCATTTTATTTTGCAAACCCATGTGCATTATACACAGTCCTATCACAATTTTATGACCACCCTTTGTTTCAACACTCATTGTGCACTTTATTAGAGACTTTCACATTATTGCTCCACCTTGTAGAAGTAAAATGAGTGACAACAGCTCATCTGTTGCTGCACAGTTTGTGTTAGTCACTGCTCACAGGATGCTGGTGGACTATTTTCAATCCAGCAGTCACAATGAGGTGTTTTAAAAACTCCAGCAGCACTGCTGTGTCTGATCCAATCATTTGGGGGAAAAAGGTATCAGCAAAGAAAAGATTTGCTTATACACTCATTATCAAGTTTATGTACTTTGTGTAGATTGAATTACTGACTGTAACACATCTGTTGGTGACAGCACATCTGCTACTGCTCGTAGGTGTGCAGGCAGAAACCACAAATTAGAAAGTCAAAAGTAAATATCATTACTTAAATATAACTGTTCTCAAGCATACACAAAAACTGTGTCAGGACACTTTGAAGTGTGAAACTTTAAAATGTGATATGCAGCCCGTTTTGAAATAAGGATTTAGGATTGTGCAAGTACGCATGAAATGGAATGACAAATACTGATACCTTGTATGTACATGGCATATGGCATAAACCATCTTGATATTCAACAGAACCACAAAAAAGAGCCCTTTTAAGTCAGTGTTTCTTTTTAAAGTTGACATTATACTTTCTCAGTTCTGTTATGCTTCAGGAATCTCACCATATGGCACTCAGAGTGTCTCTAACAGCTGTTAAAATGGGTTTAGAGCAGTTAGTGTGTGCTGTTACTTTACCTCTGTCGTAATCTAGATTAAGAAGCATTTTATCCAGTTTGATACAATGCACTGGCTAAATAATATAAAAAAATATGCATGTTGATTCAGACAGAATAGTAACAAAGTAGTATTTGGGTTGCTGTCTGAGGATGGTTATAAACATGTTCCACAAATTAGCAGCTTTGATAAAACAGTAATTCAACAATCAACCCAAGATGGGGCATAAATTTGTGTTAATGTTTATGTTACTGAATAATGGCAAGTTTGACTGCATTATTATACATTTTGTTTTATTGTTACAAATGCTGTTTGCTAAAAAAAAAAGGTTTTAGTCCTTCAGGCCACGTGCTGGATTTTGATGCTATAAATGAACGTTAATATTTTAAATGATTTTATCACGAGTTAAAATGAGTTGGAAAAAGTAGTGAAATGTATAAATAATTTCTAATTACAAAAACACAACCCTGAATTTCATTACGAAGTTGTCATGTGTGTTATAGCTCTTGCTTCTGACACCAGACTATAAGACTATTCATCCATTCAGAGCGGCGACTTCTTACTGAATTAAACAAAATAAAGGAATAACTCACATTTACAGTGAATTACACAAGTGTCATGCATCCTAAACATGCCTCATTCATTTACCTTGCTAGGCCCCCTGCAGTGACACTGATGTGGTGGTGGTGTGTGGTATGACTGGATCAGGCAGAGCAGTGCTGCTGGAGTTTTAAACCACTGTGTTCACTCACTGTCCACTTTATTAGACTTTCACATTATTGCTCCACCTTGTAGATGTAAAGTCAGAGACAGCAGCTCATCTGTTGCTGCACAGTTTGTGTTGGTCATCCGCTGATCCTTCATCAGTGCTTACAGGATGCTGGTGGCTGGACATTTTTGGCTGGTGCCCTACTTTCAGTCCAGCAGTGACACTGAGGTGGTTTAAAACCTGACCAGTAGAGAACAGTGTAAAGGGGACTAACACAGTACGTAGAGAAACAGATGGACTACAGTCTGTAATTGTAGAACTACAAAGTGCAATGACCACTAAAACTGAAATAAACAATAAGCAGGATATAAATTGAAAAATATACAATGCCTAAGACTTGTGCACAATACTGTACATTGTTGCTTAATACCAGCATGTGCTTAAAGTTACATAAAATCAAGCGTTTAGTGAACATTTCCACAGAAGCGTTCAGGCTCAAGAAGTCAGTTAGTCATATTTTTCCACAGAGCAGCGCAAAGAGTAAGATTTTTTATGGAATTATCTCATGAAGATCTGTGCAGGTCCCACCTCAAGCCTCTCTGGTTTCAGTGGAATATTGATTATGAGCCAGGTTTCACTGCGAAACAGCTGGGTCTGGTCTCCTTAATGCTCACATGAGCAACTGCTCTCTAAAGCAAAAGAAGTCGTCTCATCCCTCTCCCACTTCACCCAACACTAAGTAAGTGTCAAGCGGCACATGTGTGTTTCAACTCTGAGTCAGATTAAAGTTGATGATATTACTGTAAACCCTGACTCAAGCATTAAAAATAGAGTTTGACTAGTGTAGTGTGCTCTCCTCCTTAAATACTCTGCAGTGGTCATCTCAGCACTTAGTGGTGTACAGTATCTGCACTATCCATACACAACCGGATGCTACCATCCTAATACTGCTGACCATTGTAAGCAAGACTATATTACTAAACTAGAAAGGCAGAATTCAGTTCTTAGTGGGTAATGTACTGGACTATAGAGCATAAGGTTCAGGGAGACCCTATTCCTCAATTACAGCGGTACCTCGGCTCTTGACCACCCTAGAATCCGTAGAATTCAGTTCTCAACCCTTTTTGACTAGAAATCTGTATCTTGGTTCTCGTCATTTATTCAGTACTCCCCGCACTTGCTTAAACTTGTATGATTCGAGCCACACGACTCATTTCAACTGAAACTCGATTCATGATTCACGTGTCAGTACACAGTGATTCAGATTCACAATAGCCCTCAGAGAGGATCTTCCCTATTTTTATTGTTTTCTTTATTTTTACATCTACAGTACTGTATTCATAGTGCAAATAAGTCTCAATAGATTCTCAAAAGGTTAGATTATAAGCAAAACAGGAATTGAATGCTTAGGAGTTCATCAATAGACTAAGTGTTTTGCTTTTGCTTTTCACTTTCAATCCATTACGCACTAAATTACATGAGATTTTTTTAAACACTTTATTATAAAATAAGGTTTGTGTTAGTGATGGCCAACTGTAGGTTAATGTAAGTGTTTTAAACATTATTTATCATAGTATCCTTTCCATATCTCCACTATGACCCAGTTCACACCGCTCTACCAAACACTCATTGGTTGAACGTATCCCCATCATAAATCAGGAGCTCCTGTACAATACAGCTCCATTAATGCATATAATGCCTTATACAGGGGGATTTCTGCTGGTCTGGGAGGGATTCCTTCAATTCACATTCTTCCTTATGGGAAACATTAGCTCAGTATTCGTTTTCGGTTCTGGACACGCCTTCTGGAACAACGAGAACCGAGGCACCGCTGTAATCGGATTGTACCTTGTAAGGTTGTATTAGAAGTAAATCATTCTCAGTACCCACGTCTGCCAAACCATTTTGTAAAATAGAAATGTGTATATCATTCAAACTTCATACATTCATTTTTTACCTGCTTAATCCAGTACAGGGTCACAGGATGTCGGTGCCAAACCGGCACCAATCCAGACAGGGTACCAATCCAGGACACCAAACATGCGCGCACATGCACACTCACTGTGATACTTTAGAGACACCAATTGTCAAAGTTCAAATTCCACCTCTGCCCACTTGCCACTGATACTTGAGCAATTCCCGCACCCCATGACTGAAATACTATATCAATTGTATCTGGAGAAGAGCATCTGCTAAATGTAAATGTGAAGGAGAACATGCAAACTCAACTCAGATCTGGGCTGTGAATCAAACTGGGGATCTCTGGAGTTGTGAGGCGACAGCACTACCCACTGCCCTGTTGGCTTGAACTCCATGAAATTGTTATATACATCTCAGATGTAACCCCCAAACCTGAATACCCCCATCATAGTGTGCTTCCCCCATCCTTCTCCATCAGAGGACTGTACGTGCCTGTGCATTGTGGTTTTATCTTGTTCAATCGTCTGTTTGTTACCATACCCTTTTCCAATTTCCAATGACTGTTTTTTCTCCTACATTTTACCCAATTATTCCTGGTCAAGGTGGGTTTGGGGTCCTGCACCCATTCCGATGACCCAAACGCAGAGGTGTTAAGCATGTCCTAGAGGTCCTCCATCATGCCTGACCAATCATGCCGATGTGTGACGCCAGACGTGATGCCCCGATTCAAACCCAGGTCAGCGTGGCAGTAGGCGAGTGAGTTGCCACCACGTCAATTGAGCACCCTATGTTGTTATTGATCTCGCCCAAGGAGGTTGGGTCCCTTTTTGAGTCTTGGTCCTCCCAAGGTTTCTTCCTATAACTCGGAGTTTTTCCTTGCCACTGTCGCCCTAGGCTTGCTCAATTTGGGATTGGACGTAGTTATTAGGAGATAATCTAAACTTGTAAAGTTGCTTTGAGACAATGCTCCATTGTAAAAAGCGCTATATAAATAGATCTGACTTGACTTCTAATGAAAAAAGCAAAATTACCCAAATCTTGATTGAATGCAGCCAACAACGTAAATGAATTTGATATGTCTTTAATTATGACTTTAAATAACAAATAATTATAATTAATTATGTGAAAATGCAGTAGATAAATACAATATGTTAATAAGGTATCTGAGAACAAAGGCAGTAGTCCATTCCAATCGCTCAACGTGAGCGATCATCGTGCTGAGGCTCTGAAATAAAAATACACCACCGTATACAATCAAATGGTTCTGAGGAGTAGTTGCTGAGTTGAGAATACTGCAAATCTGGTACATTTCAGTCTCTTTAGCAGCCCGGAATTTCTCTGACCCAGGTGGACCGCTCTTTTTCAGCAGACTCATATCAGACCCAAAACAGCAGAAAGGAAAATGCTTTCGTGTCGACAAACCGTTCTTGTAAAGAAGAAAGAAGAACAAACAAAAAGTACAACCAGTTTTGATACTGTTACTAACAATTTTGTGGAACATTCACAGTTGGGGTGCAATGGTAGAGGAACAAGTACTGAGCAAGAGTCTTAAATGGATCAAATCTTCCAACATGGTAAGAGGTTTTTAAATATAAAAGTGTTACGAATAGGGCAGTGAAAATGACATAAAATTGTACAACCATTACATTCGCGTTCAGATTTTTCAGAGGTCAGCCATTCCAGTTTTCAGCATATGTTGATGTCTCACTGATGTTGTGACTCACAAAGCCTCTCTAATTCACACTCAGACTCAGTCTATTGTGTCTTTCCTAGTCTATTATGTAGACTAAAAGTTCGGCATATAACCTTCTAAGTATCATTCATTTTTAAACTGAAAATCAAAGACAAAAAATATATAAACAACCTACTGCCCAAGACTTTTGCCCAGTACTGTATATACCCATCAATTTTAGCTTAATGACTTTGTCAGTTCATCTTAGTGTGACCTTCCATGCTGATAACACAGACCTGACGTTGTAACACTATTGTGATTCTTCTCGTTATGTAATCAGAAAACTGTATTTAGCCCCGGGAAATAAATGCAGAGCATCTCAGGAATTTCTGTCTGTGTGAATCACACTATAGTTATGTTTAAGTGTTAATGTTTTCCTTAAATGTAAGTTACAGCCATTAGAATGAAACGATTGTCATTTGAAACCATATAGAAGTACTGTATGTCAGAATGGGATGTATGATTATGTTGTTGTGTTGTATTAACAGTGACCAGCCATGCCAAAGTACAGTTTTAGTTACAAACTATGTCATAGCCAACAAATCAATACGGAACTGCCACAAGTTCCCTGGACTTCTCGTTTGAATATGTGATATGATTGGCTGAAGAGTTTAGAGTTCAGTCACACACACTGAAACATCACCCTCCCTGAATCTAGCAGAGAAAACTGTGATCAGAATGCTCTACTGATGAGGAGTTAAAATTGTTTTGATCAGGGTCATCAGGGCTCTTGATGGAGTCAGGCTACACAATCTGATGTCACAAAATCCTGTGTCATGTGATTTCAATGTTTTTGAATCGAATCATATTGAATATTGCATTTCAGTGCATTTGACATATTCATTCATTCACTTTCTATCCTGTTAATCCTGAGCAGGGTTGAGGGACAGCTGGTGTCTAGCTGGTGGCACAGGGTGCAAGGCAGGAATAATCCCAGACAGGGTGCCAATCCATCGCAGACTTTTGATATATTGCATAGAAAAATACATTCAGGACCGAAAGGCGTAAATGAAACAGAAGAAAAAACCTTTCCTTTATTCGTTCCTTTCTTTAAGTATTGTGTGTTTGTTTTTTACCTACACCAGTGGGTGCTGGCATGAGGTAATGCACTCAATGATCACTTTATTAGTTACACCTCCTTGTTTCCACATTTACTGTCCATTTCATCAGTTCCAGTTACACAATTACAGACTGTAGTCCATCTGTTTCTCTACACACTTTGTTCGTCCCCTTTACTCTGATCTCTAATGGGCAGGACCCCCACAGATCAGGTACTGTTTGGGTAGTGGATCACTGTCAGTGGATCAGACACGGAAGTGCTGCTGGAGTTTTTAAACACCTCAATGTTGATGCCGGACTGAAAACAGTCCACCTACCAAAAATGTCCAGCCACCAGCACCCTGTAGGCAGCATCCTGTGTGCACTGATGAATGATTAGAGGATGACTAACACACACTGTGCAGCAACAGATGAGCTGCTGTCTCTGACTTTACATCTACAAGGTGGAGCATTATGGTGAATGTCTGTAATAAAGTGAACAATGAGTGAACAGTGTTTTAAAACTCGAGCAGCACTGCTGCATCTGATCCAAATGTACCCTCGTAACACACCACCACCACATCAGTGCAGTGCTGAGAATGATCCACCACCCAAATAGTACTGACCAATAGAGAACAAAGTGTGTAGAGAAACAGATGGACTACAGACTGTAATTAGAACTACAAAGTGCTGCTATATGGTAAGTGGAAGTGATAAAATGGGCAAAGAGCGTAGAAGCAAGGAGATGTACCTGATAAAGTGATCGGTGATCGTATCTACTAAAGAGAAAACAAAGCACTGCTAAATGCTGTAAATGTTAAACACACACACACACACACACACACACACAAAACAACATGTACTCCTTAATGTACAGAACATTGTGCTTTGGAAACGACAAAATACCACTTTAAGAAAACCTTTGACCTTCGCGTTACAGTCCCCACACAGACCCACATGAGGAGAACAAATTTCGCAGAAGCGCCGTCCCAAAAAATTGGCCAGTTTCACAAATGTAATAAAGCATCGCTTATGACTACTGGTGGAAGTGACATTAAGTTTTGTGTGCTCAATTTGTCAAACCGAGAAATGAAGATGCAGGTATGATGCTGTTTCTCGACTGACTCATAACAAGCCTGAAACAAAGTGAAAATCACTTTTGTCTTTTATGGGAGGAAAATGTGTCATGCTTCTCAGAAAATCATGAGTTGGAGCATCGTGTATCAAAGGAGGGAGAAAACAAAACAAAACAACCATAACAACAAAAAAAAAAGAAAGTATTCCAGCACCCTACAGGAACATCCTGAATACGCTGAAAGGGGATATTATCTCGTGAACACGATTCATTTCACAGTGGAAACTTCAGGTTTGGGATTTTAGGGAGGCAGAAGCAAAAAGTACAGAAATAAACAAAAGACACATGTACGCACTGATGTGAGAAACTCCGCAGAAAGCCGCAGCTCGTTCCTCTTCAGCCCGACATCGTCCAGTCTGAATATCGAACGATGGTGATGAAAGTGGAGAAAGGACGAAAATCGTCATACTTTATCCTGTCCTTTGATAATGTGGATACAGAGATCCGTTCCCCGGCCTTCATGTTCAGCAGTATTAAGAAGGACAGGTTGGCGTCTTGTGTCTCTTCTGTGACCTGCCGTCTGTCAAAGGCAGATGCGAATTGTTGGCAGGCTCCAGTGTAATTGAAATTCACAACTAACTGAAGGCGAACGGTAGAGCTGCTATCGTTCCGCTTCTCAAGCTGGTATGTCACCTGTACGAAAACCAGGTAAACTCCCATCTTATCCACTGTTATCCATTCTTTACTCTCATCCAGGAAGATGGATGGACAGAAGTTCCACTCCTCTTCCCAGGTCAGGTGGTGATTCACAGTGGAATCGGGTGGTCTCACTAGAATCCAACAATAACCCCAAAGCTATGAGTCAGCAAATCATATCTGTAACTCTGACAGTGTGCAAATCTGCTATTCAGTAAGTACACCAGTTTAAAAAGGTCGAACATCATTCATTCACTTTCTTATCTGCATAATATAGTCAAGGACGTAGGAAAGCCGGTGCTTGGCCGGTGGCACAGGGTGGAAGGCATGGACAACTCTAAACAGGGTGCCAATCCATCGTAGGGCACATGCACTCACACACTAAGGGCACTTTAGAAACACCAATTAACCTAACACGCATGTCTCTGATTGTCTCCCATCATCGATACAAGATCTTGGGGAGAAATTAATGCAACTCAAGTTTGATTTTCCTACTTCATTGTTTTAGTATGGTGACTCAGAGGTTTTGCCATGTTGGAGGTGTAATCTCCTTTACAACATATCAACTTTCCACACATATTGCATTTAACATTTTCATATTCTCTTACATAGTGGAGCCAAACCTTTGAGCCACACTTTTTGTGTTTGAAGTATAAAATGTATTAGTAAGAACCAACAAGTGGAATCGAAATTCTGTTTTTTTTTAACGGGTACCTGCTCCATGGAATTTTGGAACCGGCTCCAAATCGGAACCAGGGAGTTCCAAAGTTTGGGAGCAGTAGCAGTGAAAGACCTGCCACCCACTGTCAAATGTCTTTTGCACGGGACAGGAAGAAGGAAGATGTCCAGTGCCAGAAGATCTGAGGGAGTGAGTTACATAGAGGAAAGCTACATAGAGAAGAGACCGGCTTTGAGCTTTGAGAGCTAGAAGGAGAAGTTGATACTTGATATGGGAGGATACAGGTTGTTGGAGGATGGGATTGATGTGTGCCATGCACTTGGTACAAGTGAGGACTCCGACTGCTGAGTCTTGAATGAACAGAAGCTGGTAGAGCGGCTTTGGTCACTCTACTCAACAGTGAGCACTGCTTTATATAGTCTCATGCATCTTGCTTCTGCTTGCATGCAGATAACCCAGCACATTTCCCAGCATAAGCTCATGTCCTCCCACAACAGCTGAGGATTTGAAAAAGGAAATTCTGGAGGAAAATTCTACCCAGTTCTTTGAAGTGTGCAGTCAAACCTTACCTTTAAGAAGACACTGTGGTGCGGAATTTCGACCCTGGAAGAGTTCAGCCACTGCAGTACCTGTTGGTCAGGAAAAAAAGTGACATGATGCACTGACAGGCTCATTGTAACACACCAGCAGAGGAAGCACATGCGTCATGCCAAGCGGCGTGCTAGAAACAGGAGGGAGTTACGGGAAACAGCTCTCTAGAGCTTACCACAAACTTGCATGACAAATACACACACACACACACACATACACACACACACACACACACTCACAAAACACACACATTATGAACACACAAGCACACGAGTCATGGCTCCTGTCTCAGGAACAGTAGGCCTACTTATCAGTTCATCAGCTGGATGGGAAACGTTTATTCTTGTGAGAAGGAAAGTCAGTTACATTTTGATTTAAGATCAAATACAGTATTAAAATGCTCTATTTGATAGCATCTGTGAAGAAAGCTGAGACCACTCACACACCACTCTGAGTTTCCTGTATACAAGGCAACAGCATCCTGTAATACATCTATTTATAGCTAAATGTCACTCTCACACCTGGGCTCCTTTTATATATTCTGAATTATTAACCAAAAAAAAACTATTTCAAATCACGTTTTACTTCAATTTCAATGGGTATTTATTTATCTGTTTTAAAATGTATTTGATTTAAAGCTTATGTAAGTAGATGGTGGGTCGGTGGTGGGAGCCAGCTGCTGGATGCGGGTTCGAGCCAGGGGCTCTACGGCTGTGAACACTGAATGTCAGGTCAAGCTCCAGAGTCTCCCTGGCAAGCCTGACCAGGATAAGCCATGAATTTAAATAGGATGCTTTGCCTTAATATAGGAGGATTCATGAGCAGAAAACGTAAATGCAGTTCAGTTTAGGAAAGACAAAGGATTAAAATCATAAACCTACCGCTGAGGATTTTTCCTCTTGATTCTGGCATCTAAAATAAATAAATAAATAAATAAATAAATAAAATACAGTCAATATTTTGTCACTTTCGATTGTAACAGAAAAGCAACGGTTTCTCAAATACGGTTATAGGAAAAGTGCCGTCCTGAATGTGACACACCGGTAAATTTAGACTCCCTTGGCGAGGATTGGCTGAATCATAAACGGACCATCCAATGGGAGAAGGAAGCTGGATTCTGTCGGGTGTCGAACTTGATACAACACCGACAGAGACGCTAAGGCAAATGCTGCAGTTGCTTCAGTGTCGCCTCGGCGGAAAGAGAAGCGCTCTCTGTGCTGTTTATAGTTACATTACAACTTTCACACCACATGAGGAAACCCATAAAAAATATTTCTGCCAACATAAGTGTATCAATTCCGTTTTATTAGCTACAGCTCTAAATAAACGCTCCTGCTGCGTGTAACATGACGGCTCTCTCTCTCTCTATATATAGCCCACACCTTTTTTCAGATGTCTGTCATGGTTGAGCACAAAACGAACAGAACAGAGCAATAATTATAGCAGTCTGTGATGTAAAGGCATAGAAAGTACAGAAAAGTTGTAAAAAGGAAGAATGACAAATGGGCTAAGAACGTTTGGTATATGGAAAGCAAACACATGCACTGATAAGGCAGGCAGACCTTCGAGTCATTTAAAATGGAAATGTCAGTCTGTACAAAACAGCAAGAGAGCACATTCTATACATTTTACACACTTTGATGATAGTGTTAGTGATTACTTGTCATTTATCATTCACTACAGACCAGCAGTTGCGGTTCTGCAGTGGCAGTTCCCCTAAATGAAGAACAAGTTACCTCACTCTTGGGAAAACATGCCTACAAGGCACATTTAGGCAGAAAGTAGCTGGCTCCTCTAACGTAACCACTGGCTTCAGCTTGCCCCCTCACTTCAAATAATCTAGAACCTCCATTGCAGACCATATCAATAAAACAGTCTATTTTATGAGAGACTAGAACGTTACATCCAAAACCAAGTTTGGTATATTAATATCATTCAGTTACAAGTTAGCAAAACAGGAAACCTCCATTTGCAAACACAGTGGCTCACTCATGTCTGGATATTTGAAAATCCTGATCCTTACTGGAGGAACACTATTCACTAAGCGGGTGATTTTATTGCTTCTTTTGCCAATTTCTGGGCACCAGAGGTGTTGGGAGGATTTAGGACCCATACACTGAGACATGGCAGTTTTGACCACTGGGGAGCACTGAGGGATGACATCAGGTCTCAAAGAGGAAGGATCTTCCATGGAGTCATATATTTTCCGTATTTGTTTGACATCACGTCAGCATCTGTGGCTATATCCATGACACGAGCAAGGTTACAATTTCACTCATCAAATGCTCACACACATGCAATTTTGAAAGACCAGTTAAAACCAGGTGTTTGGAATGTGGGAGGAAACTGTGCAGATAGGGTGAGATCATGCAAACCACACAAGATGGTATTGAACTGGGGATAACTGGAGCTGTGAGGTGACAGCGTTAACCACTTATAATCCCCTTGTAAGCACAATATATGCATAGAAAAAAGACAGTGTGCTTGTCTCAACTGGGTATGGGATCACTTGGAGCTGAGATTAAAACAGAGATCTCAGGATTAGCAAGCACACCTCATCATGCAGTAAATGAAATAAAAGGCTTGCATCAAAATGGCCTCCCCAAATAAAACTTAATTATGCAACTTTTCCTGTTTAGTATAACATGGGAATTAACAACAAACTGAGGCTGGGATTGTTTCTGTTCCCCCAAAATATTTCCCTGGATATACATATTTCTCTTTCTGGGACTTGAATTTCCTTAATACAATTATTAATTTTTTATATAATTATTACTTTTCTCTGTTTTTCACTTTTAACAAGTGAAATTTAACTTTCATCACCTCTCTCTCTGTCTGTATTCTTCAGAAGTATTTCGCCATCATTTAAAGTTCTTTAATTTCTTTTAAGCTCCTATAATACAATTCTGTACTTCAGTAAGACTGTAGTTTGATTTCTGCATTTTGTTTTTACTGACTTTGTTCAAACACACGGAAATAAACAATGATCATTACAGGAGGTATCTTAAAACAAGACACTGCAATTCATGCCTGTGTTTGGCACACTTAAGTAGCTGGTGGCTTCTGGGCACCTCATGGGACTGCCAATGCACAGCCATGACAGCCACATCTACAGTATATGGTAATTAACTTTTTAATAAATGAGAGATCTGAGAGATCCACCTGAGAAGAAGATGCAAGATACATAAAATAAATCATAATACAAACTTCAATAACATTTCAAACATACTGACTTTAAATTTAATGTCATTGAAATGTTAATATGATTGTAATCTGCAGGCTGTAACCCTAAGGTGTGAAAAAGTTACATTTTATAAGATGTATGTTTGTGTTCCATTACACAGAACGTCAAAATAAGGGAGGGAAAATTAGCCCTCAAAATATTGTTGAAAGTATGACCAGGTTACTTTAATTGATTTTGTGTTGTTGTTTTTTTATTTGCAGCTAATCTTTCTAAATTACAGTGATCTGTTAGAAGGTTAAGAAATTGCTTTATAGAGATTACTGTGTTCTGTCCTTCCCATTAAGTAGAATGACTTTTTGGCAACGGTTGGAGATATCAATAGAAAGGGCTTCATCTATTTGGGCATTAAGAAAGGCAGGGATTCCAAGGCCCATGATCTCAGATAACTTGTCCATGAATTTTGACCAGAAATCATAAATTTGAGGACAAAGCCAGAAGACATACAAATACTTGTCTGTTAGGGCTGTGCAGTGTGAACAGGTGCTACTGTGGCTAATTTCCATACGGTGTAGCTTGTGAGTCATAATGTAGATTCTTTGAAGAGTTTTATATTGTATTAACCGAAGTGTAGAACTGCCAGACATAGAGACGGTATCACTGCATATGCTTTATCAGTTAAAATCACTAGTTAGTTCTATATCTGCACACCATCTTTTTTATTTGGAAGAGATATTGTGCCATCTTTCATTGTTATCAGTGCATATACAGTTGTGCTTGAAAGTTTGTGAACCCTTTAGAGTTTTCTATATTTCTGCATAAATATGACCTAAAACATCATCAGATTTTCACTCAAGTCCTAAAAGTAGATAAAGAGAACCCAGTTACACAAATGAGACAAAAATATTATACTTGGTCATTTATTTATTGAGGAAAATGATCCAATATTACATATTAGTGAGTGGGAAAAGTATGTGACCCTCTAGGATTAGCAGTTAATTGAAGGTGAGGTGAAATTAGAGTCAGGTGTTTTCAATCAATGGGATGCCAATCAAGGTGTGAGAGGGCACACCCTGTTTTTATTTAAAGAACAGGGATCTATCAACGTCTGGCTCTTCACAGCACGTTTGTGGAAGTGTATCATGGCATGAACAAAGGAGATTTCTGAGGAGCTCAGAAAAAGATTTGTTGATCCTCATCAGGCTGGAAAAGGTTACAAAACCATCTCTAAAGAGTTTGGACTCCACCAATCCACAGTCAGACAGATTGTGTACAAATGGAGGAAATTCAAGACCATTGTTACCCTCCCCAGGAGTGGTCGACCAACAAAGATCACTCCAAGAGCAAGGTGTGTAATAGTTGGTGAGGTCACAAAGGAGCCCAGGGTAACTTATAAGCAACTGAAGGCCTCTCTCACATTGGGTAATGTTAATGTTCATGAGCCACCATCAGAAGAACACTGAACAACAATGGTGTGCATGGCAGGGCTGCAAGGAGAAAGCCACTGCTCTCCAAAAAGAACATTGCTGCTCGTCTGCAGTTTGCTAAAGATCACGTGGACAAGCCAGAAGGCTATTGGAAGAATGTTTTGTGGACGGATGAGACCAAAATAGAACTTTTTGGTTTAAAAGAAAAAAATTCCTCCAAGCCGGTGTGCAGGACTGATCTACAGTTACAGGAAACGTTAGCTGCAGTTATTGCTGCACAGGGGGGGTCACACCAGATACTGAAAGCAAACATACTTTTTCACATACTTTTGCCACTGACTAATATGTAATACTGGATCATTTTCCTCAATACATAAATGACCAAGTATAATATTTTTGCCTCTTTTGTGTAATTGGGTTCTCTTTATCTACTTTTAGGACTTGTGTGAAAATCTGATGATGTTTTAGGTCATATTTATGCAGAAATATAGAAAATTCTAAAGGGTTCACAAACTTTCAGGCCCCACTGTATTTATATTATTAATTTATGTGATTTTGGGCTGTGAAGTTTCGAGTGAAGAATCAAATGCGAATAGGAAACTCTTTTCCATTTTGCAGATTACAACTTTTTAAAAAATGTCTAAAGTGTATGTGTTAAAATGATTTTAAAAAAAAGAACAAAATGTTAATATGATTTGATATCATCATCAAGTTCTGTAACTACCTGAACACTAACATTATGTTACTCAAGTATTACATTAACACTCACGTATTGTTATACTAACCCAAAAAGACCACGAGTTTTGCAACAAGTTTCAGAACACATATCTATACCTTTTGTCACCTGAAGGTGTGTGCAGAAACACAGTTTCCTGGAGGCAAGCCTCCGACCTTTATCATGAAAATGTCTGTGGTGGGAAAATGCTACACCACTGAGTAAATTCAAACTACATGACTTATTCCTATTAAGACTTGTGTTTTACTTCTGCAAGGAAAAAAAGTTTAAGTATTGTCTTATGAAAAATAGGAAAAAGTCTGAGATTAGATTTCACACAGTCAAAGATCAGACATAGAATGCATATATTTGACACTACATTACTTATCAATGGCTTATCAGCACAGTCAGTCCCGCTTTAATAAATGTATTACTCACCCAATAACGTACATGAGAGGCTGTTTTCAGACTCATATGGTATGGTATTCAATTTATTGTCATTACACATGTACAAGTACAAGGCAACGAAATGCATTTTTAGAAGAAATATGAATATGAAGCACAAGGAGCCCAGGCTTTTGATTCAGTGTGGGCCCCGTGGGTGATGCGACGCACGTATTAACAGTGCTAAAGAGGAACTTACTTGATAGACACTACTGAGGATCCTCCAAAGCCTTGAGGATCCTCAGACCACATTGACTTGTTGCTATGAAGTACTATTTTTTAATAATCTAAAGAAACTGCTTCATCCCCCATTCAAGTCTTAACCCAATCACACTCACTCTTTCTGGCCACTTTTTTGTCTTGTAGATTTTTTTCTTTCTCCCAGGAACCTTTTTGTCCTTCAATGCTGCCTTTTCTACAGAATGCCACTCACATTCCTCAACCAACTCTACCAACAATGTCTCATTGTAAGCAGTAATTTCCCCCAGTGTATTTCTCTCAGAAAATACCCCTGATGGTTAGAAAAAAAGCTAAGGCCTATTGTCTTCAATTCATTTTTTTCTCAATTCATTAAAATAAGGAATATCTGCTTATCTAATTGACCAGCTAATGCAACACTGAGCTCTTCCAACTTGTGATGAAAAGTGAAACTTACACTAAACAATGTTTTTTGTAAGTCAGCATGTCCTCACACAGCTGGATTCAAGCTGGGATTAAACAGGTTCAGACTGGCCTCAACATTTGACTTTACAATTGCACAATAATACATTTAAATCACAAAAAGAGTTACATCTCAAAAGAGCTATACAAAAGTCATCCTTTGGTGAATTAGCCTAATCTCACGCTGAAAAATGAAAATATCCAAGCTTTAAATGTAGTCTGAGAAATATATTTTTTTCAACAAAACCACATGTCCTACTATTATTGGCAGCCCTGCAGTTTAATACTTTGTACTCTTTGCCAATAAAACAACACTTAGCACTTGACTACCATCCATTGCTTATTTGCTTAATTTTGCCCGCCCACTGTTAAGATGGTTTCTCATTTACCAGTGTACTATATAGCCTGCAAACATGGAACAGCCTACAACAGGAAACGAGGCTTGGTTGCAGTCGAAGGCTTTGCTTACCAGTTGCTATACTTTCTACAGTGGCCAGTGCTACTGCTGTTCACAGAACGTTTTGGACATGAGAGAGAAGTCAGCATTGGTGGGGGAGAAGTGTGGCTGGTTTCACAGATGTAGAATACCAGCCACTCTTTGGCAAATGACAGCAGATATTCAACTTCAAGGAAAGTGGAGCCACTGATCTTGAAAAAAATGACCTATCTGCCTTTGGCATACAGGTGGAAAAGTGAATCACAGTGACCCTGTGGTATCTTGCTACAGGTGCAGGATACAGCCCCTTGTTTTGGTCTCAGCAAAACACCTGTACTGTATATGTATCTGGGTAATGTGTTGAGCATCGACAGTGCTCCCACACTAGTACGTTACACTGCCAAATGGGCACCGACCCTGGGAGTTCGTAAATAGTTACGGACAGGTGGGGGTTCCTTTAATGCGAAAGAACAATAGATATCTCACACGTCCCTTCAACAGCTCCATAATGCAGATATAAGCTCAAAAAGGCTTGCTCAATTTGGGATTGGACGTAGATATTAGGAGATAATGTACAGTTTTAAAGTTGCTTTGAGACAGTGCTTCATTGTAAAAAGCGCTATATAAATAAATCTGACTTGACTAGATATAGAAGCTGCATTTCATTTACACTTGTTGACATGAGATCACGATGGTCTCTGGCCACCTCCGAATGTGGTTATCGTGGTTCTTGGTCGCGTTTCATGCTGCCAAGTGTCACCCAAACATGGTCAAATCACCGAAAACACTAATGAATGCAAGGTGTAAACAGGCTCTAAAGGTTCGCCATTCTGATACTGGAGGCCCGGAGTCCAGCTCAGTTCTGCGATTGCCCTTCTCAAATACTCACATTGGTTAATTACCAGGTTTGTAGGAGACAAGACAGGCAGATTACCAAACTGTGCAATTATACATATAGCAATATTTCACAATATGTTGTTGGCTTTCTCTGTCTTCAAGTGGCCCATAAATGTTCTGTGGGGTTTAGGTCAGGGGGCATAACACATACTGATCAAATGTTTTTTAAACATTCAACTGTTCATGTAATGTACGTGTGTGTGTGTGTATAAAATATGATTTTTTCATATAATATGATTTTTTAATACTTATTGTATTACATCATTATATTATAATAATGATAAATAATTCTCAGCATGACAAGTTGAATGAAAAGTTGAATTTATATCTGGAAAAAATAAAGAGACCACCGCAAATGTTCTTAAGTTCAACATAGCTACATGTATGACAGTAATTCCATTCCAGTACCTGATGGATTCCAACACATTATTCCACTTAATGAGGTCCTGAGTAGGTGATCACCTGAACCAAATCTTATTTATTTAGGAAAAGTACAAGACAAGAAAGCTACAGTTGACCTACTGATCTCTGAACTTTAAAACTTCTTAAAGTTAAAACATTAGTATTGTTCTGTTGAAAAATGAATATAAACTTGTTTTCTTTGCATTAATATTATTTCATTGTTAATCGAGGTCTGAAACTCTGAAGGTTCTTTTGGTATTGTAATGAAAACTGGTATTTTGACCAGTTAACATTTACAGAGGATAAATAAATATCTGTCAGTGAGTTATAGAAACTCAGACACATACAGTACCTACAAACAGCCACATTATTTACAGACCTGTGAATACTATAGTCTGTATGTACTATATTTAATATTAGAACTGGATCACTGAGAAAACCTTCCAGCTTGTTTTCTACCATGGCTTCATAGAGTAAGGGAGAAAATACCATGGTTTATAAAGGAAAATGGAAGTCCGAATAGCTTATTATTTAACTGATCACTTTCTAGCCTACTTTTAAACCTTTCGTTGCGATTTCTTTCCTTCTTTTGAAGGCATATGTTACACGGTTTTCTTGGATGCGTCATATCATGTTAGACTTTATGTTTGCCTCACAACCCTCCGTCAACACAGTAGCCTACGTCAGAAACACACAACTGACCAGCTTGCCTTACAAATAGTACAATTTCCATACTATTAGAACCCTTAACACTTTGTAGACGAGCACGAATGTTTTCTTACCCTTCGAATGAAGAACCAGGTCAAACAGGAGGCAGTTACAGCCACCATGACAACTACGGACATCCAGCCGACGTACGTTCTGATCGTGCGTGCCATCCTCACTCAGCTGTGCGCAGCGTGGCCGGGATCCACAGCTGATAAACCAGAGAGGAGGAGGAGGAGGAGGATAAAGGGGCTCTCCCACGCTCCCCAGCGATCTTCCACTCCCCTCCACTCGGGTTGTCGCTGACTGACGGTGAGACTTTGACAGTAAGGTGTGCGGGGGAGGAAATAACGCACGCACCTTAAAACACTGGCTGCGAGGACAATTAGTCCTGAACTTTGGCACACGAGTCAGGTCCTGTGTGCATTGAACAGCTTCACGCCCATACACATGCATACAGCGTTGCTAAGAAGTTGGTGAAATGTCTGTACTTCTGCATAAATATGACCTAAAACAACCGATCTGACCTAAAAGTCCTAAAAGTATCAAGACAACCCCAGATAAACAAACACCGGATTACATATCTGTGAGTACAAATCAGTAAACGTTGAGACGGTATGGAAAATGCAAATAAAAAATAAGCAGTGTTTCTTACCTTTACTCTGACTTTTGTTTTATTGCAGACAGTATGAACCCATTATATCTCACGTTTTGTCTGGTCATCTTCATTCCATTTGTTATTAAACATTCATCTCTGCATCTCAGGCCTGCAACACATTCCAAATAAAGGCTGAGATGTAATGAGGTAAAAAAAAAAAAAAAAAAAAAACAGGTCATGTCAACTTTATGATGGTAATCAAACAAAGTATCTGCAAAAGTAGTCTTTAAAGAGCAAAGATGGGCAGAGGATCTCCAGGGTGTCAAGCAATGCATGAGAAAGTTATTGAAATGTTTAAAAACAATGTTCCTCAAAGAAAGATTGGAAGGGATTTACATATTTATCTCTCTATAGAGCATAATATCATTAAAAATAAGCCTCATGTTAACCATAACCATAGGCATTGACTTCTCAGGGCTCAGAGGCATCTGGTGATGAACTATCACACATTTGAAAAGTAATGTGGTCAGACCGATCAGTATTCCAAATCGTTTTTGGAAGCCATGAATGCTGTGTGCTCCAAACCAAAGATGGAAAGGACCATCCAGACTGTTATCAACTACAAGTATGGGGTTGAGTCATTGAGTCATGAGTACTTTGAGATTTTAGAGCTACAGAAGCTGCCTTCAACAAGTCATCTTTTCCATTTTTCAACAAGATGACGCAAAACCACATGCTGCACAAATTACAAAGGTATGAAGTATGCCTCTCTGCAGTTCTGACCTGCCCCAGTAGAGAATGTGTGGAGAATTTTGATACGAAAATGTGGCAGCCCCGTACTTTTGCACACCTGAAGATGAGTTTGCCGGAAGAACTGGACAAATTATCATCTGAAACACTAAATCCTTGGTGCAAAACGTCTTAAGTGTTGTGAGAAGGAACGGGCATCATTACAAAGTGATAAATGCTTTACCCATCCCAACTTTTTTTTTTTTTTTTTTTTTAGGAATGTGTTGCAGGCCTGAAATGCAGAAATGGATATTTCTTAACAAATGTTAAAAATTAAGTTTACCAGACAAAACATTAAATATCTTGGGTTCAAAAAGCCAAAATAAATGTAAGAAACACTGCATTTTTTCCAATTTCCATACCATCACAGCTTTTTCTGATTTGGGGTTGTATGTGAACTTCCAGGGTTAGCAGTAAATTTGAAGGTGAAATTAGAATTAGATGACAGGTCAGGTGTGAAGGGCACCCTGTTATACTTAAAGAACAGGGATCTCTCAAAGTCTGATCTTCACAACTTGCTCGAAAAAACAGTGGTTGATTCTCATCAGGCTAGAGAAGGTTACAAATCCATATCTAAGTAGTCTGGATTCCACCAATCCACAGTCAGACAGATTGTGTACAAATATAGGATGCCCATTGGAACCCTGCCCAGGAGTGGTCGGCCAACAAAGATCACTATAAGAATATGGTGTGTAATAGTCCTTGAGGTCAGAATGAAACCAAGGGTAACTTCTAAGTAACTAAAGGCTTCTTTCACAGTGGTTTATGTTGAAGAGGGCACCATCAGGAGAACATAGCTGGCATGTCATGTTTGTTCTCCAAAGAGAACATTGCTGCCGGCCCCATGGCTTGTTGACAAGTCAGAACGCTATTACAAAACGTTTTGTAGCTGAATGAGACCAAAACAGAGCTTTGTGGTTTAAATGAGAGGCATTACATTCCCCTGGAGAAAGAAAAATGCTGCATGCCAGCAGAGGAATTCTATCCCGGCTGTGAAACATGGTAGTGGTAGAATCATGGTTTGGGTTTGATTAGCTTCATGTGAGCCAGGGCAGCTTGCCATCATTGATGGAAAACCTAAATCTGGGTGTTATACCAGCAAATTTTAGGACTAAAGGAAAATGTTAGGACTGTGATCTGTCTATTAACTGAACCTCAAGAGAATGTGGGTCATGCAGCAAGAAGCACACCACTCTACCAAAGAATGGTTAAAGATGAATAAAGTTTACGTTTTGTAATGGCAAAGTCAAAGTCCTGACCTCAATCCAATGGAAATATTGCAGAAGCAGTTCATGTGAAGACGCTAACCAGCATCCTGGAATTGAAGCTGTTCTGTATGGTGGAATGGGCTAATGATGTGCATGACTGATCAACAGTTACCAGAAACATTCCGATGAAGTTATTGTAGCACGAGGGGGTCGTGCCAAATATTCACATATATGTGTATTGTAATATACAATATCATAATGTTATATATTATATATAATATAATATCACGACATTACATACAGTATATGCATTATTGGATCAATTTTCTCAAATAAATAATTAAAGAAGTGTGCTATTTTTGTCTCATCTGTTTAACTGGGTGCTCTTTATCTACTGTTAGGTACTGTTCTGATGATGTTTTAGGTCATATTTATGCAGAAATCTAGAAAATTCTAAAGGGTTCACATCATTTCCAGGACCACTGTAAAAGCTGGTGTGGAATAATAAAAATGCAGGGGAAGCTTGAAGGCAGGGGTGGTGCTGCACTGACTAACCAGAGCCAATTCCTGGAGGTCCAAGTTTCCAATGAAGTCTACAATTTATTTGTTTAGTGCTTTTTATAATCAGCGTGGTCCCAAAGCATCTTTACAAAATCGAAGTCAAGACCTCAAATGAGCCGGGCAGATGTAAAAGTGACAAGGAGTTTCTTGTGAGAAAGCAGAGTCAAATGGGGAACCCATCATCCTCTTTGTGAGATCAGACAAGAAGATTGCTACAGGGTAGTTAGAGTAATTTGAAACAATAATTGTGTACAGGACAGCAGATATTCTGTGGAACGGTTTGAATAAAAGTCCTGACAGATGAGCTCAGCAGGTAATAGTCCACCATTGGTCCATAACATATAGGCTATTTTATCTATTTTAATGTGGTACTGGGATCTGGCCACTAAATGTCCTTAAATGTAGGTTCTGTACTAAGTATGATATATTGTATGTCTACAGCAGTTGCCTTTTCTACAGACTTTTGCAAATGTCCGGGCTCTCTATGTTAGTTAACACAACTTCTATGGAAAACAATTAAAAGTGTACTTCCTTTTGGAAATTTGAATGAATAATACATTATTCATTCATTATTCATATTGGAAAAGTTAAACATAAAATTTACCATAGGTAAAGGCTTGGGCACATCTCCAGTTTATACTTCAGCATTTCTGTTAGGTTAGAGAGCTTACAGAAAAATGAAGAACAGTTTGTGAAGAACTATTTTTTTATTTTTGTTTTAGATGAATAAAAATCAACTGCAGCACATTTCCTTTTATCTGAAAAATGACCACCAATTTCTTAATATAATAATAATAATAATAATAATGATTGCATTACTACTACTAATAAATTTGATGTAATAAGTGCCTTTAGTCACCCAGGGACACTGTACAATAATTACAGTTGGTAAAAATGACATGTACAATGTTATTCTTTGAAAAAGGTGAAATTTGTACCATATAAACCTGTAAAAAAAACAGGGGAAAGAGCCATAACAGTAAAAGTCATACCACAAACCACAGGAAAGGCCAGCTATGACTTGTTTCAAATGCTGTGTCAGTGCAGTAAACAACAGCAGCCAGCATTTCAACCAGTCCTTCCTGAATGCAAAGGACCTAAGAACTGTAACTCAGCTGCAACACATTAACACTCAACCAAAGGCCAAGAATGTTGGAAATGAAACATGATGTTTCAGGGACCCCCATGCTGGGTACTTTCCCCACCGTCTCTGACTACCAGGCAGCCCAAAGCCGAATCTGTGATTACTTGAACAAACAAGGTCAGCACACAGTCAGTGTGGGTGTTTAGCAAGTGCCTGCACTAGCTTCCACCAAACAGGTTCTGGCTCTGATAACCTCTCATTCCGACATAAGCATGTGATTTCCTGTCTTTTTTTTTTTTTTTATAAATGACTCATGTTTATCGGTCAAATCTTTTTAAACTTAGCCTTTTACAGAACAAACAACTTATTTGAAAGATTGGGCCATTTGAAATGGTGTCTTATTGGAAAACAGCAGCCCCATCAGTTCTCGGCATTTCGGAAGCCACCGATCATTCGGAAGCAATCATCACCCTCATCCTTTAATGCTTTGATGATGTCAAACGAGCTACAATTTCCAGTTTTCCATTTCGCTGACTAACACTATCACTTCCCTTCTAGAATTTGTAAACAAAACACTGAATGAGTGAGGGCCACAGGCGCACACAGACTAGTCGGTTAAGACCGGAATTCACCTTTCAGTGGGAATTCACCACTCAGCCATTGATGACTTAATGATCTGAGCACATGATTGTGTGTTTAATCAGCTGTGCTGCCTGTTTATTCTCAGTAAATGATTTCTTACGTACACCATTCCCATTTGATCAGGTACATCTAATCATAGATATGCACTTTCTATATAAACAGTTACTGTCTATATAAACTGTTGCCTAACTGTCTATTACCCGGCTATGTAAACACTGTACTTTCTCTCACTTCGCTTCTCTGAAGTTTTTCTTACTGTCCAATGCAACTGGACTGGGACTGTGGTAGCCTAGCGGGTAAGGTACTGGACTATGAACCAGAAGGTCCAGGGTTCAAATCCCACCTCTGCCAAGCTGCCACTGTTGGGTCCTTGAGCAAGACCCTTAATCCACAACTGCTTGGATTGTAAGACTGTATAATTGTAAGTCGCTCTGGATAAGGGCGTCTGCTAAATGCTGTAAATGTAAATAATTAAAGGTTTCCTCAGGCCATAATTGCGCATTCCCAGAGGGAAATAAATCACAACACAGATCTCCTCTCTAGAATTTCCCTAAGCAAAGGAGGATCAAATGAAAAAAACTGTTAGCTAAGTTTCCTGTTTCTCAACAGCAAAAGCTCTGTATAAAAAGCTCTGCTCGTCTGTGTAGTGCGTCCCCTTGAGTTTGAGCAGAGATCTTAACGAAGTCTCAAGTTGTGCCTGCATCTTGGATCTCATGTCTATCTGCTGTTGAGAAACCTGAGCTCTCAAAATGTTTCTCATCCATACCAACTCACCTCTGACCAACTCCCATTCAGTCTCCTGAAGTCAGAAGGAGCAAGCACTGAGCACTACACTTTTCCTGTATGTTCAATGAGAGGCTGAAAACTCTACTAACTGAAAAGACATTTCTCAATTGTGTGCTGCTTTTTTTAAAGCTATTTCCACAATATAGCATACCACTCAATTCTTTTGCCTTTCGCTGGTCAGATTTTTTACACAAATTTTGTCTGTAAAATTATGCACCATTTGTAAAATGTATGCAAAAATGTATGAAACGATCAGTAAGGCTCTGCTAGAACAGGACATGTTAAAGATGGCAGATTACGAGGGGTGGATAATAATGTGAATAAACCTGCGCAGCACGGTGGCGCTGTCACTTCACAGCTCCGAAATCCCCGTTTCGTTTTCTCTAGCTACAGTGGTTCCCCATAAGGAAGAATGTAAATGGAATGAATGGGTGCCAGACCCACATAAAATCCTCCCGGTATAAGGCATTATATGCATTAATGGAGCTGTATTGTACAGGAGCTCCCTGATTTATGATGGGATATGTTCAACAAATCCATCATAAGGTACATATAACATGAGCTGAGGAGTTTAATGAGTGTTTGGTAGAGCGGTCTGTACTGCATCATAGTGGAGATATGGAAAGGATACTATGATAAATAATGATAAGTAAGTTAATGTTTATTTAATTGACATTAACTTACAGTTGGCCAAAATCATTAACACTTATTAACACTCAAAGGTTATTTTATAATAATGTGTTGAAAAATCTCATGTAAGTTAAAGAGTAATGGATTGAAAGTGAGAAGTAAAAGCAAAACACTTACTCTATTGATTAACTCAGGGTGCTAGCATTGCATAGCTTGGCTCTTACTAACCTGTTTAGAACCCATTGAGACTTATTTGCACTAACAATGCAGTACTGTAGATGTAAAAATAAAGAAAAACACGCAAAAAATTGCAGATATCTCCGAGGGATACTGTGGACCAGAATCATGGAGTCACGCGGCTCCACTCATGCAAGTTTAAGCTAGTGTGTTGAGTACCGAGCAAATGATGAGAGCCCAGACAAATTTTTCTAGTCAAAATGTGATGAGAGCCAAATTCCGAAGTGAAAAGTTTCGAGAACCGAGGTACCACTGTACTCCTCTGCACGAGTTCTTCCTCTGCTTCACTTTACCTTAAACCTTCTTCTGTGCCTGTGTTTTACTTTTAGATGCACGTCTGACGCTGAAGAATCTGCTTGGTCACGAACAAAAAGATAATCAGTATAAAATATAAAATGCAATGGCAAATTGTTAGCAAGCTTTGAAAAAGCACTACAAGGTGGTATGACAAGTTTAAGTTTGGGATACAGATGAGGAACCAAGACCGGAATGGTTTCTGTGCTGTGAGATTGTCAGCAACGAGAGCATGAAACGAGCACACCAAAGAGGATAAACCTGGATAAACCTGTAGATGTAGCTAAATATGCCTACTGTGTACAGGTGTGTCTGTGGTGTGTGTGTTTCTGCGATGAGACTCAAAGGTGGAACTTGAAGGTTTTGGCTTAATGATGTGTGGTACTTACATTTACAGCATTTAGCAGACGCCCTTAACCAGAGCGACTTACAATTGGTACAGTCTTACAATCCAAGCAATTGTGGGTTAAGGGTCTTGCTCAAGGACTCAACAGTGGCGGCTTGGGATTTGAACCCTAGACCTTCTGGTCCATAGTCCAGTACCTTACCCGCTAGGCTACCACAGTACTCGGTACAAAACATTTGAGAACAGCTGTCTTAGGGCAATATTGTTGATCCTTGAAACGATTATGAAAAATGATCTCACTTCACTAAACCATAATGGTTCCTCTTTTACAGAGCTGACTAACACCAACCAACCACATGTCAAACACCACAGCAGTGATTTTGGGATGCAGAATCCGCTCTCAGAGAAGCTCAGAAATTATTTTGTTTCTCAGCAGCACTGTTTTACAGGAAGCCAAGAGACAGAAAAGACTGTTCTCAGTTTCCATTCAGTGCTCTCCATGATCGAAATGGAAAACTGTAATACAAACTGGGGCAGGACATGACAGATTAATATCAACTAGTGTCATCATTCTCACTTTCACCAACACGCAACATGGCAGCGAATTACAATCCGGTTCCAAGAACTGCACCTTTAGAATACCCATGTATTCACGTACTGCTGTTGATTCTTAAATACAATTTTTGCTGCCATAATAAAGTCAAGTGGAATTTATTTATAAAGCCCTTTTTCAACAGAGCATTGTCTCAATGCAGCTTTACAATCACCCAAGCCCACAGCCCTAATGGCAAGGGAACACTCCCTAAAAGTTCTAAGGAAGAAACCTTGGGAGGACCAAGACTCAATGTGATCCAAACTACTTCAGCAGCCTAGATTTCACAAGTAAAAATTAAACTAAGCTACGTAATGAATAAGTTCATAGTAATAGTGTATAAAAAATTAAAAGACAAAACGTATTAAATAAAATTAAATGTAATCTATAGACTATAATAGATTCAAACCAATATATTATGAAGAGTATAATAAAATGGAGAATATAAAACTATGGAATATAAGACAACAGTATATATAACTAAAATAATAAATATTTAAGCAGAGAATATGACTGAATAGGGAAGCCTCCTTCATTGCAAATAAATGTTCTCAAGTGGTTTAGCCGGTAACGGTAGGCTAATAAAATGGCATGTTTACAAGGATTTAACAAAGGATACGTCATATAAACTTGTACTTCATATAAATTGTACACAATACTTAGAAAATATTTTATGTATATATTTTTACAAACTATATATAGTAGGCTATAAACACCTCAGTGTGACTGCTGGACTGAAAATAATCCACCTACCAAAACTGTCCAGCCACCATCATCCTGTAGGCAGCGTCCTGTGAGCACTGATGCAGAACACAAACTGTGCAGCAACAGATGAGCTACTGTTTCTGACGTTACGTCTATAAGGTGGAGTACTATGGTAGATGTGTTTAATCAAGTGCACAGTGAGTGAACACAGTGTTTAAAAACACTGGCCTACAGTCTGGAATTCTAGAACCACAAAGTGCTTCTGTATGGTAAGTGGAACTGATAAAATGGACAATGAGTGCAGAAACAAGAAGGAGCACATCATATTATGCCTGAGTCGTCCCCCAATTCTGAAAATAAGTGTGTAGCATTAAAAGTTGTTACTATAGAACAAAGATTTTCTGCAACAACCCACTTTACTCCCACTTATCCAGGTCAGGGTTCTGTAGGGGTTAAGAGCCTAATTGTGAAATTAACTGTTTGCACCCTGGCCAAGAATCCAGTTACAAGAACTGTACCTGTAAAATACATTCAGGTACTGCTGTAGATCCTTAAAGGCAGATGTCTGCTTTGGACAAGGTGCCAGTCCATAACTGTGTGCGTGTATTCATGTGCACGATGCCATAATGTCTAAGGTTGGTTCTCCCTGCATACCCGAATTGGATTAAGCAGGTACAAAAATTAATTACTACAAACTTCACTTCACTGAATGTTATTGCACCTTTACTCACTAAGTTGTAATGTTAATTACACATTCCCATACTATTTTTGTTAACTATGGTGGAAAAATGATGCCATCAAGTCCTTTAGGAAGATTTAGTCAGAATCTCTTTCTGTATAAACCAAAACATGACAATAAAATGTATTTTTTAAGTAGTCTATAACAAGTATCATTTCAGTTTTAAAACAAACTACAAATGTTTTAAGGAGGTTTAACTTTCATTTGTTTTCAGTCGAAACCTCGTGAACACAGATCCCATTATATGGTAGGGCTGAATGTAGTACGTTCCAAAAAAACCCAGGACAACTCCTGTGGCTCACTGGTAAGAAACATTCGTTTCTAAGGGCCAGGGATTGAACCCTGTTTGGACTTGCAACGTGAAGCTCAGGTGCTGTGGTTATGGAACTCTGTAATGGACTGGCACCCTGTCTAGGGCTTACCTCTCCATTGCCCCGGTCATATTATGATTAACAATAATTTATTTGATAAGCTTTAAACCATGGTGTCCACAATAATGTGTCCTTCATAATGTGTAAATCTAAATATCATCAGAAGGATACCTGTTACGACATCGGTGGAATCCAGAAGATCGGCTCTCGCTTGCTGTGACCGAAATTACAACTCTTCACACACAAGCACAGAAAGTATTCATGCTCTTGCCTGTCCCTCTGCAACATGATTCATGGAAAATATTCGAGCAACTGCAGGAACACTCCTACAGTTTCATACAAAAATGATGTGTAGGTAGATTAATATGTATGTACATATGAGTATGATGCTTGATTTAAGCCTTCATGGGTCAGCATCCGCTAAAAGTCATTTGTCATTTTATGGCATATTTTCTGCTCATTATTTGTGGGGAAAGAATTAATATAACATTACGTTTTATACAAACACACACACACCCACACATATATCCCATGCATTCGGAAAGTCTTCAGACCCTTTCACCTTTCTCGTTGCAGCCATGTGCTACAGTGAAACATGCACTCAGTAACCCATAGTGACAAAGTGAAAACTGAATGTAAGAAAGTGTAGCAAATGTATTGAAAAATAAAAACAAAAATTTTGCATTGACATACGTATTCATACCCTTTAATCTTAGTTAGTACTTTTGGAAGTGATTACAGCTTCCAGTCTTCTTGGCTATGATGCTACAAGGTTTGCACATCTGGATTTGGGGATTTTCTGCCATTCTTCTCTGCAGATCCTCTGAAGCTCTGTCAGATTGGAAGAGAAGCGTCGGTGGACAGCCATTTTCATGATGTTTGATTGGGTTCAAGTCAGGGCTCTGGTTGGGGCACTTGAGGACATTTACAGAGTTGTCCCTAAGCCATGCCTGTGTTGTCTTGGCTGTGTGTTTAAGGTCATTGTCTTGTTGGAAAGTAAACCTTCGGCCCAGTCTGAGGTCCTGAGCACTCTGGATAAGGTTTTCATTAAGAATATATCTGAACTTTGCTCCATTCAGCTTTCCCTTATCCCTTACCAGTCTCTCTGTCCCACCCACTGACAAATCCTCCCACAGCCACCATCATGCTTCACTGTAGGGATGGTTTTGGGCAGGTGATGAGTCGTGTCTGGTTTCATCCAGACATAGAACAAAAATCAATCTTGGTTTCTTCAGACCAGAGAATCTTGTTTGTCACAGTCTGAGAGTCCTTTAGGTGCTTTTTTGCTAACTCTGTTTGTCTGTTACTGATTAGGTGCTTCTGTCTGGCTACTCTGCCATACAGCCCAGTCTGTGAGTGCTGCAGTGATGATGGACCTTCTGGAAGTCTCTCTAATCTGCACAAAAAGCTCAGGCAGAGTGACCACTGGGTTCTCGGTCACCTCTCTTACCAAGGCCCTTCTCCCCTGCTTACTTAGACTGGTGGGGCGGCTCAGCTCTAGGAAGAGTCCTGACTGAGATTCAGACACTCTCCAAAGTTTTAAGTCTAGGCTAAAGACATACTTATTTACCACAGGCTTTGGACTAGATTATAGACCAGGATGGCATGGCTTGGGTCACTGGGGCCGGATAGTATGGATCCATGTCTGGACTGCCTCGCCTTGTTCCGCTAGACGGGAGTGTAGAGTGGGCGGTTGGATGCTGAACTGGGCGTCGGTCCTTGTGATCTTGGACTCATGCAACCTTGCCCTTAGAATAAGGCAGAGCTGGGGGTCATAGTCAAAGAGTCTATGGTGATCAGAGACGTTGGGTTTGCTGTCTTTCTGCCTCTCGTGGGTTGCAATTGTCCTCGTGTGATCCATCTTGGTTGTGTTACTTACCCGTTCTCCTATTCTAGCTTTCTGCTATGCGCTATAGCTAATGCTGCCGGGGGGTCGCATGCTACACTTGGCATCTTGATGTTAATAAACACTGTGATCTTAATCAATAACTAATTACATTTTCTGTTTTCTCCCGAAGCTGCTGTTCCGGAAGACCGGCCCCACACATGACGTTCATATGTGGAAGCTCCACTCAAAGCTGCTTCCATCCCCATCATACCCGGGCAAAGTAATGCGATGTGCCCAGACTTCACATTCTATTCGAACTTTTTTTTTTTTTTTTGACTCATTGACTTTAGGTTTAGCTCTTAGATTTATCATCTACGCCGCCCAAGGAGGTTGGGTCCCTTTTTGAGTCTTGGTCCTCCCAAGGTTTCTTCCTAGAACTAGGGAGTTTTTCCTTTCCACTGTCGCCCTAGGCTTGCTCAATTTGGGATTGGACGTAGTTATTAGGAGATAATCTAAACTTGTAAAGTTGCTTTGAGACAATGCTCCATTGTAAAAAGCTCTATATAAATAAATCTGACTTGACTTGACTTGACTGTTCCAAACTTCTTCCATTTAAGAACTGTGGAGGCCACTGTGCTCTTGGGAATTTTCAGTGCAACAGAATTTTTTTTGTAGCTTTCTCCAGATCTGTGCCTCCAAACAACAATCCTGTCTCTGAGTCTTTGCTCTGATATGCATTGTGAGCTGTGAGACCTTATATAGACAGGTGTGCATTTTTCCAAGCCTCTGTATAGTCAACTGAATTTACCACAGGTGGACTCCAATCAAGGTGTTGAAACATCCCAAAGATGATCAAGAGAAACAGGAGGCACCCAGAGATAAATATCAAGTGTCATGGCAAAGGGTCTGAATACTTATGTCCATGTGAAATTATTAAATACATTTGCAAAAGAATCTACAATTCTGTTTTCATTTCTCATTGTGGATTATTGAGTGCAGATTGATGGAGGAAACCTGACTTTCCAAATGCGTTGTACAGTATCTACTGAATGAATAGGATTACAGATTATGATGGATCGGGTTTCCATATTTTGATTTCACGATAGAAATCTGAGAATGCACATAAATACACGTTCAGCAGAAGCGGTACTCTGAACTTTAAAACATTCTGAGAACCATAATCTTGTTTTTTCCCTGGGCAACTGCGATACTCTCCAACAGATGCTGGACTGATCTGAACAGCAGTGCCCTCGGCCCACTGTTTTGCCAGTACTCAGTTTGTTTTTCTCTAGATATATCTAACAGTGTGGGCAGTGAGCTGGGACGGTGTTTCAAACTCTGCGGTGTCTGGTCCACTTCATGCTGAGAATGAACCAATCATTTAATTGTATTCCTCACATTTCTTTTTAACTCATTTCTGTTGGCTGGTCGTGCACCATAAAACTAAGAAACAAGTCATAGCTTAGTTCTGATCCCCAACCCCAAACCAGGTGCTGCCCCAACTCAACCTGGTGCTGGCCCCACATGATGTACCAACCATGCTGAAAGGTTCTACTCCAGAGCAAGCAGAGCATTACCCGTCCTGTGCTATATAGGAGGGAAAAATGGTTATTTTGGTGCATGAATAAAGAGCTAATACAAAATAAATGAATTATTATAAACTATTAGTATAGACAGGGATGAGATTTTGCAATAAAAAATGGATACGTTCATATGAAAATGGGATACAAGGTAAAAAACAAAAGAGAAACCTAAAATGATAAAAAAAGGGGTAAAATGTTAATAGCTATTAGGCGTAGATGTGTATTTGAAAAAAAGAAGTGAATGACTAAATGTCTAGACATGGATGAGTTATTGCAAACAGAAACAGGAAACTGATACCATGATTTGATATAGAAGATATGGAAAAAAAAGTTATGTATGTCTATTTAAAAGCATAGGAAAAAAAACAAACAAACAAAAAAAACATTAATACAGACAATTTCTTCCTAAGATGGGAGTGGTGCTAGTACATAAAATAATAAAATGTAAATTATGCATGAAAATGAAAATGAATTCTTTGCATTAGACATAATTGACTCCATGACTTTAGTTCGCTCTTAGATTTATCATCTACGCCGCCCAAGGAGGTTGGGTCCCTTTTTGAGTCTTGGTCCTCCCAAGGTTTCTTCCTAGAACTAGGGAGTTTTTCCTTGCCACTGTCGCCCTAGGCTTGCTCAATTTGGGATTGGACGTAGTTATTAGGAGATATCTAAATTGTTAAGTTGCTTTGAGACAATGCTCCATTGTAAAAAGCGCTATATAAATAAATCTGACTGAATTGACTTGACATTAAAAAACTAAACTTTTGTAACTCACACAGAGAAAAACGTTGATATACATTGCCTTAGCCAAAACATTAGGACCATTAGGTGGCACGTGTCAGATATATAACCCACATGAACCCTCAGGCCAGGCTTCACATCAGAACAGTACCCAGGACGACACACCCCCTTCACCCAGGTGTCTTCTTGCAAACACTGAATCCTGTCTTGCCGCCAATACCCCAAGCTGTGGCATAACTGGCGTAACAGAAAATCGGGAACCCAAGGAATGTGATGACTTTCTTCTATTTTTTCTCCAAAGGTCCAGTTAGAACCTGTGCTCCCTGTAGGCATTTTGGATGGTGGAAAGGGGCACAGGCGTGTCTAGGCCGTTTTGACGGGTGCTGAAGCGGGAATGTATTTTGAGAAAGGGGGGGGGGGGTGGTGCTGGGGTGGAGTTCCCGTGCAACACATGACCTGATGGTCTACTTATTTTGTGGTGTATGTGCATCTGCGTGCCTTGTTGTATCGGTGAGCGTCATTTTTTTATTAAGTGTGCGATTCAAGGTGACTGAATGCGTGACAAAAATGCCTGATTGCTCATGTTAAGCACATGCATTTGTGATGTGCACCGACATGCAGGCGCAAACCATGAGTGAGAGTGACCTGAGTGGGCCGAGGAGCATCTCGGTGTTTATTTTATTCACTAAATAGTCTTTAACAGGGTTGGTAATCTGTCTGTCAATATACAGACTGTGTAATAAAGAACGGATGTGAGACGTTTTTCTGGTTTGACTTTCACAAGGATGCAACATCATAAAAAAGAAATGAATTGCGATAAAGGAAAGCAATATCCAAACATAGACTTCTGTACTTTCACAGTTACAGGTATTTTCCAATTATAGTCTCAGCCCCCAGCACCCCTACTTCTAGGTACTCATGTAACACCTACCTACTGTATGTGGATGGTCTTAAAGTTTTGGCTCATCAGCATATATGGTGCAGTGTCACATTTTCATATCTGGTAATTAAAGTAGACAAAATACCATCAGCAATGTCAATCTGAAACATTACATACTTATACATATTTTATAGATACATCATTTGCTGATTTAATTTATAGGAAGTGTAGTCCGGTAGGAATCTGCGGTTTTCCCACTCATAGGCCCTCGATTGCTGAAAACAGCTACTCGTCTACCTACGTGCCAGACCCTACGTTCTGCTGGCACGAAACTGCAACCTCACTCCAAAAAAGCTGGGATACAAACCACAGACCAAAGGAGGTCACAGCTGGATTTTATGTAAAACAATATAAGTAGTTAAGGATATTAAAATCATCATTTTCTAAACACATAACTTGAAGATGCTGTCCTACAGCTGTTGTACATGTTGCTTAACTGCAGTTTTATATGGACATGTACATGAACATGGGCTCCTTGTCCTCAAGTACTGCACAAAACCACCCACCTCTGGTACCATATTTTTTCACAAATACTCTACAGATATCGCTTTATGAAATGGAATAAATGTGGCCGAGTGTAGGTAGGTACACTTCAAATAAAGTGTACACCAATATTAGAATAAAAACCACAGAAAATATGGTGTGGGTGAGACATAAAGGGAACTGAGGCTTTTATTTCTTTTCATTTCAGTTCACGGACAATTCATTTCATTCTACCCAAACCTCTTCTTACTATGAGCACCCTGCCAGGTGCAGTTATAAATATACTGGGGAACAGAAGCAGGTGCTTCCATAGCCCCCTCGTGAGTTTTTGAGTGCTGGCAAAGATATCGGGTGTGATATTATGATTCACTGCTTGCAGGTCACCTACAGTTTCATTTGCAAACGGAAGAAAAAAAGAGGGGGTGGTGTGATATTTTGTCACTTCTGATGAAATGAGCAAACGAAGCCACACGTCTATCCTTTTCCATGTCTTTGTTTCAGCATCTGAATCGCACATGGTTTCGCTAGTCTTGGCATTACATAACCTACAGTCCAAGTCACACTGAATAATTAAAACCATTATACTGTTAGGTGAGAAACCCTGACAGTACTTTCACATGAACAGAAGTTATGGAGCATATTGTCGGAGTCAATAAGTAATGGACTGACACAGCAGGACAAACAGCTGCGTGTGAACGAGTACTGAGCACATGCTGAAGTTACATTCTGGATGGCTTGGTAGCATTTGCAGATGAGTTTAATACACGGATAAGCCCTTAATGTGCACCACAATAATGACAATAATGTCCTACCGAAGGTTTGCTAACAGTGATGTATCTGTCTCGAAGCGTTCTACACTTTCTCACTTCTGAAAGATGACTGTATACTTTGGCTTTCTGTTGCACACCACAGCACGTTCCATATACATTCTGTATTTCTGTAGATTCTGCAGACGTAGCCGTTCTGTCTTTATGTGCTGGTGATCTGATGGCACGATCACTGTTAGTCTGGCTGATAGTGGTTTGGATACAAACAATCCAGTTTTGACAAAGCAAGCGCCAGTGGCTGCCCCCTATGGTGTGACACTGAGCAAGCCCCTCTTTAGAAGAACTGTGACTTCTGACACATTCATTTAATTCTGATGACATCTTTCCCAGTATCAGGGCGTTTCTTAGAAGTGTTCACCTGAAAACTGAAAGAGGGGTCATATTTATGGTACAACAGGCAGCCTTTATTGTAGTCAGTTTTTCTTAGACCCTGTCCACACGAACACGGGTATATTTAAAAACGTAGCTTTTTCTATGCGTTTTGACCGTTCGTCCACACGAAAACGGCGTTTTAGGTCACTGAAAACGGACTTTTTGGAAAACTCCTTCCAGGGTAAAGATTTTCAGAAACTCCGTTTTCAGCGTTGCCGTGTGGACTGGGAAAACGGAGTTTCTTGCTTGTAACGTCACTTTGTGCGCCGTTATCTCCTTTGTTTACATGAGGCGATTGTGTGCAATAGCGGACGTAGCCAAAATAGTGCCAGCTGTAACACTGCTGACCGAACTTGTTCCAAATCTACACATAACATTTACAATTATTACGTTTTAATCATTACACTGAAGAACAGAGGCGTCAGAGAGCGCTACGGAGGTCCCTACTATATCCATTAGTGATGTGTCGGTCGCGACCGATCCGACTCTAAGAGTCGGCTCTTTGAAATGAACGACGGGAGCCGGTTCCTGATTGTGAGCCGATTTATATATTTATTAATTTATTGTACATGTGGACAATATTGTACATTCCGACACATTGCTGCTTATTGCACTTCTTGTTAGATGTTAAACTACATTTCGTTGCGTTGTACTTGTACATGTGTAATGACAATACAGTTGAATCTAATCTAAAAAAGATATATACATTATATATCGGACCTCTCGTTGGTGGGACAGCTTTGAAAACGAAGTGGTTGTTGAAGAAGAATGGCGAGAAAATGTTCGTATGCATAGGACGTTGTTGTTGTCGTTGAGTGAGCTGCTTCGCCGGCTATAGGACTGCTGGTTTGGCTCTGCTCTTGACAGCGACTGTGTGCGTTTTTATGTGGACGAAGTTAATTGTTCAAACAGTGCTTGTGTGGACGGGATGTTTTTTATAAACGAATTTGAAAACCCCCGTTTTAGAAAATACCCGTGTACGTGTGGACATAGCCTTAGGCTTAGTAATTTGACTTTACCTGACCCTCCCCAAGGCACTGACATTGGAACACAGATAATTTAAATGATGCATCCCGATAGTTATGTAGTGTAATCCTAAAAAAAAATCCAACTTTAGTTGCAGTTTGCAAAAATAAATAAATCTGAAAGCAAAGATGTTGCAATTTCAAATGCTTAGCATGTAATGTAGCAGCACGCAAAGCGATAGGTACACTCAGTGAATTTGGCCAAAACAAAGTTTTATTGAAATCATTCACAGAGTTAGTGGCGCTGTGGTTCTGGGTACCACTGGACTGTAATTTAAGACGAACTCTTCCCCTTTTTCACTCGCTGTAACGTCTTTATGGCATCATACCCATCGTGCCTTTACAATAGCAGCATCTTTATATACACCTCAGTTTCTCTGTACAACCAGTATGTACAAGTATGAGCACACCCCAGGTGTGGAGGAGTACCTGAACATGACAAGAGCGCATGAGAAAGTAGCAGAAGATGCCTGGTGAGTAATCATTCGGGAACTGGCATCACCTACCTTCAGTGCTTCACTTAAAAGCTGCCTAAACCAATCAGCTTGGCTGTGGCACATTTGCCAAATCTATGCTTTAAAACCACACCCCCCCTCTCCATAACATGATTTTATACTGGACCACATCACACAACGTGTAAACTCTGCTTACTGAAAGCTTGTCGTGATTCATTCAAGCCACTTACTGACCATACTTTCTGGCTTCCTCAGGAACGAGTGTGCGGCTATCTTCCTCTACTCAGCTCAGGGCGTTCTGCCCAGGCCAAACATGCCTGGCTTTGATCAGTCTCACAGCCTGTCCAATGCCATAGCATTTCTCCCACATGAGTTCTTCCACCTGCGTGCTTGTTGCTACTCCCCAGCGGACTCTCGGCGAGCAGCAGAGGGAAACCTGTGTTAAATATATGGGTAAAACACAACAACCGAGCTGAATGATTAAGCTACTCCTCCAAACGCCTTTGCAAGATTCACAATGACTGTAAGATGCAGCCAGGAAGCTAATGTCCAGCAAAAAGGCGCATTGCTCAACCACTGGAGGGAACGTTAAAAAGAAACCAGAATGCATCCTACGTAAAATGCTGCATCAGCCTGTGGTCCGGAATGAGGCCAGCAAGAACGAGTCATTGCTTTTTCCTCTTGTGATCTCTCTAAACACACAGATTAGCAGGCATCCAGACATGAAGCAGGTCTTCAACAACTCTGGTGGGCTTTTAAATACTGCCCCCTGTAGACAGGCCTGTGGAATCACATCAGGGATTTAACGGTATGGTGTGACCAACGAGTTCAAACCGAGTTAGACCGGAAACAGGTTTGTACCAGCTGCTATACGGAACGTGCTTGGTCGGGGCTAAGCTTAAACACGATTCTGAGCCTTAGAAAGACAGGGGCTGCTTTGGTACCTACAAGCTTCCGACAATCGTCCTGCACGTACTTGTTTTTTCTTTAGGTGTGTAAAAGGTCAAAAGTATCGGTGCACATTGCTTTCACCCTCCACCTTATAGTGTAAGTTAAATGTTCAAAGGGCTTGGTGCTCCCGCAACTCCCTTTAAAATTTGGCAGAGTCTCTGAGATTGTCCAGAAGGCTGCCTCTTTCATCTCATCCTCCACTGTGCATAATTTCAGCTCCCTTCTCTTTAGGTAAATGTGGTTACTCATTTTCAGTGCATGTCCTTTCGTTTCTCAACCATGAGTTCAGAGTTAAATGTGTTGAGCCAATAATTATGGCAGCATAAACCAAAGCTGTTCAAATTTAAATGCTGATCAATGCTAAAACGGCATTCCCAAGCTGAGGGTGCAAGATTTTTAAGAAGAATCTCACATTAAGTTGTAAAACAGTATTTATGTCTGCATAGAACAATGTGCAATTAGAAACTAACTAACAGTGTGTAATGTGGAGGCACCCCTTGTCACACTACACAGAGCCAATCCCAGCCCAAGGAGCAAAGTGGAACTCAAACATACACATCTTGACTTAGTAAAGCCACAACTTTCAGTACAGGTGTCTGACCCTTCCTAATTATTAAGGATGACCGTCTGACTCTTTCTGGTGATTACAACCACATGATCATCATGGTCCTCATGAGTGTCTGACCCAACCGGCTCATTCCGGGTTATGCAACTCAAACCTCACCTTGCCAGAGGTGGGATATAGATGCCCAGTGCTGAACCATCACGGTTCATATCCCGCCTCTGGTGAGATGAGGCTTGCGTTGTGTATCCTGAGTTACGTTTCATTGCATCACTGAATCAAGTATTTGTGCTCATAATTGTGCCGCTGCCCTGCGCTCGTAATGACCAGTAAGGACCAGGCACCCATAATGACCGGGGAGGTTCAAATGCTCGTAATGCCAGGAAGGATCAGGCACCCATAGTGACTGTCGGGGATTTATTAAGCCGGCTCAGACCAGGGGTACCAGCACATTACGAAAGCAGAAAAAGTCAGTGTAATTTGTGTGTGTCAATGTTTGATTATATGGTAATTTTGAAGCTGCTCTTTCAAACTGCCAGTATTGAAGGTCCATCTGTTCACTGCCACCATCATGCCAGTTACACCATGGAAGGGACTCATTGATGGGACGTAACAATGCATCAGTAAGTAATTTGTTGGCACACACAAAAATAGCCATTTTGGATAGTGGTTAAATGCAATTGCAAATGAATCCACTGCTTAAGATCATTGATGACAGAATCGTATCTGTTACGGCATTAAGAATGAATCGATAAGTGTCTAAAAATCGTAGCTAGCCACTGTACGCTGTTGCTGGTGAGAACCCAAACATAAGTTTTGTAATGAAATCTGAATTACTACCGAGTACATATGCACTCTCATGTCCCTTACAACAGCAAACAGCATCTAAATTTAAATACTACGGAGCACAGTTATGCTGCCATAATTCTGCAAACTCACTAACGTCATGCCCTATATATACTGCTCGGGCTGTTGAGAGTGAGCTGTCCGTTGGAGGCTGCCTCGCACCCTTCGTCATCTAGCAGTCCCGAGGCGTCGACATTGGCCAGACTGTCGTGGTAGCTGCTGAAGCTAATGTTGTCCTCCTTGAGCTCAATCGTCCAGAACGGCGCATTGATCTTGCGGTTCTGGTACTGGCGATAGGTGTAAATGCCGCCCGCTGCTCCCAGCAATGCCAGCAGGAGCGTGATGATGACTGCTAACACGATCACGTTGAACCGGGCCCAGGAGACCGCAAAGGTGGAGGACGTGCCATTGGTAGTGGGGCTTGCCAGGCTGGAGAAGAGGACTGTGGAGGAGGTGGGGAGCTGATCTGTGATGTTAACCGTTGGGGTCATGGTGGACGAGGGAACAGGAGTAGTGGGCACTGAGGAGAAAGTGAAAGAGAACTTCAATTGTAAAACACGTTTTCCATGGCTTTCCTTCTGTTGGAAAGCTCTTTAATGTACAGTAGATTTGAGATGCATGAATGTTGCTTCATTTGTCATTATTTAAAAGTTTGACTTGTGTCTTCTCATAGTCATTAAAAATGGCTGAGCAATTAAAATACCAAACAATAATGTAGTCCTGGTCTGTGCTACGCATCACATAGACCCAGCACGACCAAACGACGAGAATCGAGACACATTTTTCTAGTCAAAATGCGTCAAGAACAGAATTCAATGAGTTCTGAAATGGCTGAGAACGAGGTACCACAGTACTATATTTCTGACATTGTATCCTAACATTAGGAGGGGCAAACAAATCTTCCTTTCATTAAAAAAAAACAAAAAAAAAACACTGCACAGGATCCAGAGGAGTGGATCATTATCAGGGGTCACCACAGCGAGTTAAACGTTTCCACCTCACCCTGTCCTCCACGTCCTCTACTCTCACCCCAACTCCCTGCATATCTTCATTCACCACAACCAAATAACTCCTCTTTGGTCTTCCTCTCCGTCTCTTGCCTGGCAGCTCCATCGCCAACATCCTCCTACCAATATATCCACTATCCCTCCTCCTGCACATGTCCAAACCATCTCAGTCTTCCCTCTTGAATTTTGTCTCCCAATTTTCCAACCTGTGCTGTCCCTCTGATGATCTCATTCCTAATCCTGTCCACCCTAGACACTCCTAAAGAGAACCTCAACATCTTAAGTTCTGCCACCTCCAGCTCTGCTTCCTGTCTCTTTGTCAGTGCCACTGTCTCTAAGCCATACTGCAAATCATTCACACTATTATCTGTGGCTGGCAAGTTCAAGTCCTGAGGAAGCCCTGCTCTTTGGGTGCATGAAGTGGAACAGTGCTTTCCTTATCAACAAGAGCATGTTTTGTTTTTGGCATGTGTGAGCTTGATTATACAGGACAGGGCACGAAGAACCTCTGTACCCTGCATGTGCACCGTTCAATGCATTACTGGGTGTTGGTGATAGGTACTGGGCTATGGACCAGAAGGTCCAGGGTTCAAATCCCACCTCTGCCATTCTGCCATAGTTGGATCCTTGAACAAGGGCCTTAACACACTACTGCTTGGAACTGTATCAGTTGTAAGTCGCTCTGGGTAAGAGCATCTGCTAAATACATTTACATTTATGTCATTTAGCAGACGCCTTATCCAGAGCGACTTACAACTTATACACTCTTACAATCCAAGCAGTTGTGGGTTGAGAGTCTGGCTCAAGGACCCAACAGTGGCAGCATGGCAGAGGCGGGATTTGAACCCTGGACCTTCTGGGTCCATAGTCCAGTATGTTAACCACTAGGTTTTGGACTTCACCCTCAACTTAGCAGCTGGTTTGCGTCAATAGGTAGGAGGGAATTAGGAGGGAATTAGCAACGACTTAGAAGGGAATGTGGGATTCAGTCTGGAGCTAATTCAACATTTTGTTAACGCTGAATCCTACACACTGCCTTCCATCCATTAGGTGTGATCTTTATGCAACAGCAGTCGACTTCATTTCCGCTCATCGCACACGTTCATCTCATTACGCGAGTTATTCAAAAGAACGAGAGACAGAGAACGGTACTGTACATGTGCTGAATGAATCAGGTGTAATGGAAGAAAGATATTTTGCACAGCTGTACGGTTCACTGCAACACATCTGCATTGAACATGCAGTGATACTTGAATTGAAACTACTTTATTTATAGCTTATGGATTTGTCAGATGGTCATACATTCTGACAAATCCATCATAAACCGAGGAGTTGCAGAGTGCACCCCACCTTAAGCATGCTTAAAACACTTACGTCAACCTACAGCTGGGCAAAGTCATTAACACAAAGCTTATTTTATCATAAAGTGTTGAATATCTCATAAAACTTATTGAATAATGTATTGAAAGTGACGGGATTGGATTTGTTTTTATAAGGCGTCGATGACATGCTTAAAACACTTGCATTAAAATACAGTTGGGCCAAGTCATCATCACAAAGCTTATTTTATAATAAAGTGCTGAATATCTCATGTTATTAACTGAATAACGTATTGAAGGTGAAGACAAAAACAAATTGGTTCGTCCACTGGCGCTGCTGCCCCGGCATCTGCAGGAGAGTACCGTACTAGGTATCAATGGTCCGGAAACCGGGCCATCATAAAACAGGAACTACCTGTACATGATATTTACGATATTAGTGTGCATTTAATATATATAATTCCTAACGCGTTCAAATATTAACACGTTCTTAACATGTTCACCTTGACAGCTCTAATAAATGCTGATACATCTGGGTGATCCAGTGTTAAAACTGGGAAGGAAATGTACTTTACAGATTTGTGGTACGATAAACAGGATGTGGTGAAGTGAGCAACAAACATGTTCCTTCTCAGCTCCTTATCATCATTCGCTTGTGGACTATACACAAAGATTTGTTTACTTGGTTTATTTAATGTCACTATCAGCATCGATGTCAACTTCAGCGACACACACACACCTATATACAAGGTTACACCAAGACTAGCCATATATAAGTATATACACATATTCCATAGGAAGTTCCAGATTATTGTGGTCGGGGTATTACTAGTTCCTCTGCTTATGTAGGTTCCTCAGCGTTGTTTTTCAGCTGCAATGATTATTCTCCATGCTCTGGCTCAATGAATGTTCAGTTTGGTTACATTTTCCCATGTTGGGTGTTTCTATACTCAACGATACTTTGAAAGCCTAAGCTTAACTACCTATCAGAACTAAGCAGCTGCCTTCTATAAAGGGTTACCTATTGTGCAGCTGCAATAGCAGCACTTAGTCTGTCAAGACAGAGCATCAGTCACCTGAGTCTAAGGACTATTCAAATTAAGATGGTCATTAGGGAATTCTAATAGACATTTCCATGCGTAATACAACTGCAGTTTGTACATGAAATACTTAACATTTCAATTTGCAATTGAAAACAATACAATTTAAATCTGTCCAATGAAAGTACATTAGCATTAGAAAAAAATTACAGTCTTTTAATTACAGGGCATTTAAATGCACTTGGGCCAAAATTTCCATTCAGGCAAATGATTATCACCGAACATGTGACCATTACAGCATCTAACAACATACAGTGCCCTGCATAGATATTCATCCCTCTTGAACGTTTCCTATTTTGTACTGTTACAACCTGGAATTAAAATTATTTTATTTGGAATTATATGCCATGAATCTCTACAAAATACTGAAATGTGAGGAAACCCGATGCAGTTTGCAAAATTACAAAATTATTTACACATAAAATCTCTAACTGTACAAGTATTCACTCTCACTGCTGTGAAAATGTTCTGTGAAACAAAGAATGGCAAAAACATTTCAGGATCCAGAAGGTTCTTGCAGCAAATGGCAGTTCCACCAAGCTGGACTGTGGTAGCCTAGCGGGTAAGGTACTGGACTCTGGACCAGAAGGTCCAGGGTTCAAATCCCACTTCTGCCAAGCTGCCACTGTTGGGTCCTTGAGCAAGACCCTTAACCCACAATTGCTTGGAGTGTAAGACTGTATCAATTGTAAGTCGCTCTGGATAAGGGCGTCTGCTAAATGCTGTAAACGTAAATGTATTGATCCAGAGGGGTGAATACTTCTGCAGTGAACTGAATATCTGCCTTTTGTTTAATTAAAGTTGTGTCATTTTCAGATTGGCATCGGTTATTACACATTCGAACCGGCAAGAAATCTGTGTGTCAGTCACCTGGTAACCGACCCAGTTCAGTGCATTTTACTTCCAAGTACCTACAAACTGCGGAAAGGTTCAAGGACGGGGAATGCTCATGCATGGCAGTGCAGTATTAATTATATCCAAAGGTTAATGAGATGTAATTATCATATAGCCCACTTACCATCTGTGATAGCTGTGAATGTCACAATTATTTATACCAATAGCTGTATTAATGAAGTCAGTAATAGTTGTGGTTTATCATCATAACAAAG
>JAJAGP010000318.1:383876-403342 GCA_025084515.1 Ancistrus triradiatus
TTGAAGTCTGGGCGCTATGGCTAGTGCGTGTGCAGAAGTTCTGTTAATAGCTCTCACTCCAACACTCATGTTTCCAGCTACGGCTGAGTGGAAAACCAGTCTTGCAATGCTTGTCTAGTTCCCAGCTCCTACAACAGCTTGGACTCTTTACTGCATACCTTGTAGGCTGCTTTAAAAAAAACCATCTGTCGAATGAATTAATGTTAACAGACTTGGCAACTCGGTGTGGAAAGGCAAAGTCCTCAGTAATCCTTTCTTTTCCTTTCGGAACAAGGGCTGCTTTAATTTTAGCTAACCGAGATAGGGGTGCTGCAGAGGAGGAACCTGTGAATTAGTTGACAGATTATGAATTTGTTCATACATGAAACCATGCAATCACTCACTCAAAGATGTGTTTTTTTGGAAACGGATATTTTGGTCAGTTCTTGGACAATGCTTTCACTGGCCTGTGTTATGGCTTACCGATGGGTGTGCAGTTTTTAGCAAGAGCGTCTCCAGTGAAACCAGGGGCACAGAGTTGGCAGTGAAACCCAGTAGTGCTGTAGGTGCAGTTCAGGCAGCGGCCTGTGTCTGGGTGGCAGATTCGGGGTGCGCTGCTCGGCTCCTCGTTTCCACTGCAGTTGCATGGCACGCAGATGCTGTCAGAGTTGTAGTAGCCATCTTGGCACTGCTCACAGTTCGGACCTTTGTAGCCTGGTTTACACTGGTCACACACGGGCTTGCCTTCAGGGTCTGCCAGAGAAAAACAAGAAACGGCCTTTATGTTTTGTATACATGTACTTAAACACCGAGTGTAAATATAAGAAATCTGAAGGTAAATAATACAGGCTTTCGTTTTGTGCCACTAGATGGCAGGGCAACGTTAACATGGCTGCTTTTCACTGTTAAACAGTCCAGCTTTCTTTAGTGGGAAAAGTATCACATTTCATCCAACGCCACCTTCAGTTCAGCTGACTGATGTTTTCAGGAATCTCTGTGGGATTCAATTAATCAGCAATGGATATCCAATGGCGTAATACAGACGCCTGGAAAAACTACATTCATTCATTCATTCATTCAATTTCTTGTCTGCTTGATCCTAGACAGGGTTGCGGGAGAACCAGCGGCATAGGGCACAAGGCAGAAACAACCCCAGACAGAGTGCCAATCCATCGTAGGGCGCACACACACACATGCACACACACTAGTGGCACTTTAGAGACACCAACTTTCACTACCTGCGATCTAACCACCATGCAGAATGGGAAGATTGTGACAAACTTCGGGAGTCAGGTGTCCATGACGGGCTTAAACCAGCCAAGGTTTACCAAGCTTAGACCACACACTCAGCAAACCTTAGCGGAATCATTCTGCAGAAAAAGTGCCTTACGAAAACATCACAAACGATACGATGCCAATTCAGGCATTGAGAGAGAGATTGGTTTAAACAATTTATGAACACTTTAGACCCTAAATATACACTGCTGAAGTATCATCGAATTATTGTCATCAGTAAAATCCCCCCGAAATATCAAGATATCATTTTTGTCGATATCTCACACTCCTAACTAACTAACTAACTAACTAATATCCAGGGCATGCTTTACTCCTGCAATCTGTGTTCTCCAACACCAAAGTTCATTATGTATACATTTTCAAATTAAATATTACAAATTAAGAGTTTGTCCAAAAAAATGACCCTAAATGCAATTTAGTTTCCTCAGGTGGCAATGGGATCAGGCATCTGTAAATAAATGACAAAATAAGGCGATAGGTAGGTTGTGGAGCACCATTATATTATGCTCATATACAGTCGTATGAAAAAGTTTGGGCACCCCTGATAATTTTCATGATTTTAGTTTATAAATCATTGGTTGTTCAGATCAGCAACTTGAGTTAAATATATCATATAACAGATGAACACAGTGATATTTGAGAAGTGAAATGAAGTTTATAAGATTTACAGAAAGTGTGCAGTAATTATTCAAACAAAATTAGGCAGGTGCATAAATTTGGGCACCCCAACAGAAAAATTACATCAATATTTAGTAGATCCTCCTTTTGTAGAAATAAGAGCCGCTAAACGCTTCCTACAGCTTCCAGTCTGGATTCTGGTTGAAGGTGCTTTGGACCATTCTTCTTTAGAAACATCTCCAGTTCAGTCAGGTTTGATGGTTTCCGAGCATGGACAGCCCACATTTTCAGGTATGTTCATGTCGGGGACTGAGATGTGCCATTCCAGAACGTTGTCCTGGTTCCCCTCTGCATGAAATGCCTTAGTAGATTTTGAGCAGGGTTTTGGGGTCGTAGGCCCTCTGTGCACTTTTGTCACTGATTCTTGAACAGTTTTCTCAAGAATCTGGAATAGTAAATGGAAGCCTTCGACCCTCAACTTTAACAAGATGCACTATTACCTGCACTGGCCACAACAGGCCCACAGCAGATGGAACCGCCACCAAATTTTACTGTGGTAGAAAGTTTTGGTCCTTGGGATGGCTGTGTTCTTTTTCCCGCTCCTTGTTATGTCCAAATAACTCAATTTTAGTTTCATCAGTACCAGCACTTTATTTCCAAAATGAGCTGGATTGTCGCAAAAAATTGTGGCTGTACACACCGCTAAGTGACTCTGTTTGATGGCGTGCTGCAGAAAAGGCTTCTTCTGCATTACTCTCCCTACAGCCTCTCCCTTGTGCAAAGTGCGCTGTATAGTTGAAACGATGAACAGTGACACCAGCTGAAGCCAAGAATGAGGTGGTAGTCTGTGGAGGTGGCCTGTGGCTTGACTATAACTGGTTCTCGACCATCCTTCGCCTCTGCCTTCCTGAGATTTTCTTGGTCTGCCACTTCGGGAGTTCCTTAACTAAACTGTGCCTGTGGTCTTCCATTGCCTCACTATGTTCCTCACAGTGGAAACTGACAGCTGAAATCTCTGAGAGAGCTTTTCCCTTTCCCTGAACCATGATGTTGAACAACCTTTGTTTTCAGGCCATTTGAGAGTTGTTTTGAGGCTCCCATATTGCCACTCTTCAGAGAAGATGCAAAGAGGAGAAAAACTTCCAATTGGCCACCTTAACCCTTTATCATAGTTGGACTCACTTGTGTATGTAGATCAAGGGTCAGTGAGCTTACAAAACATATTTTGTGTTCCAATAATTAGTGCTAAAGGTATTCAAATGACAGGGGTTCCAAATTTATGCACCTGCCTAAGTTTGGGTTTGAAATTTCTGCACACTTTCCCTGTAAAACCTATAAACTTAATTTCACTTCTCAAATATCACGGTGTACATCTGCTATATGATATATTTAACTGAAATTGCTGAGCGGGACAACCAATGATTTATAAAGAAAAATCATGAAAATTATCAGGGGTGCCCAAACTTTTTCATACGACTGTACCCTATATAATAAGAATTTAAAGTGGCTGGCAAGCAAGTTTTCACTTCACTCCACTTCACATACAATTTTCCTGGCAGGGTTGCAGTGGCACCAGGCCGAAAAGTTCAGCCCAGACTCCTCTATCCCCAGCCACATATTCCAGCACCTCACTAATCCCCAGATGTTCCCACACAAACTGAGATAGAATCCCTCCAGCGAGTCCTGTGTATGCCCTTGGATCCAGAGGGATGTGCCTTGAAAAAGGTCTAGCAGCAGTCAATTAGAGGGCATCCTTGTGAGGTGCCCAAATCACCTAAAGTGACTGGTCCCATACCCATGGATGAAAATCCTCACATGGAATGCACTAGAAATGGCATGAATTCTGACACTGAAGAGTAGACGTAGAAGTCTGAGAACTACATGAGTAGTGATAACGCGTCTATTTTGCATTTTTCTTTAATTGAATACAACATTTATCACAACAAATCATATACAGTGGTACCTCGGTTCTCATTGTCAATTCGAAAATGATGAATACTGAGCAAATGTTTCCCATAAGGAAGAATGTAAATGGAACGAATGGGTGCCAGACCCCCAGGAAATCCCCCCTGTATAAGGCATTATATGCATTAATGGAGCTGTATTGTACAGGAGCTCCTGATTTATGATGGGGGAGATGTTCAACAAATCCATCAAAAGTTACATGTAACATGAACTGAGGAGTTTAATGAGTGTTTGGTGGAGCGGTCTGTACTGCATCATAGCGGAGATATGATAAGTAATGATAAGTAAATCACATTAACCTACAGCTGGCCAAAATCATTAACACAAAACTTATTTTATAATAAAGTGTTGAAAAATACAATATAATTTAGTGAGTAATTGACTGAATGTGAAGAGCAAAAGCAAAACACTTACTCTATTGGTGAACTCCGGGCACTAGCATAGCTGCTAAGCTAACTGCAGCTTGTGTTCTGGAGGATTCAATTTGTGATTTCCTTTCGGTTGGCTCTTATAAATAAGCTTTTTAGAGACTTATTTGTACTAAGAATACAGTACTGTAGATGTACAAATAAAGAAAAACACAAACACAGCAGAGTTCTTCACTGCGTGAGAGCTACTGTGAAGCTGAATCACTGTGTACTGAATCATGAATTGCGTTTCGTTTGAAACGAGTCGCTCAGATAGACTCATACAAGTTCAAGTAGTTCCGAGATGGTCAAGAACCGAGGTACCACTATACAAGTATATCATACAAGCTAAACAAATCAAGTAAAAAGTCGAATCTTTGAACAAAAACCTTTTGAAAAAACATATCAGATCTGATTAGTATGCTGCCTCTTTTGCTGGAATGACAGCATGCACTCCACAAGTCCACTCGCACAACATATCACGATCCAGGTTATTCCAGCATAATTTCATAACATTCCAAACAACATCTTGTGATGTTACAGAACGCCTGTCTTTCTTTATCTTCTAGAGCCCCCATAAATGCTAGATGGGGTTTAGGTTAGGTGACTGTGGAGGAAAGTCCAAGACATTCAGCACTTCTTGAGCTGTGTTCTGGGTCATTTTTCAGCTGTAGTATGAATCCTTCTCCACTAAGATCCAAACAAGCATTTTCACTTGGCTCTCAGAACAGAGCTCCACTGTATATATCCGATTTGAAAACAACAAATCAAAGTGGCCCAGTTTGCAAATGAAAGTGATGTGAACGCTGCTCTCACATTCATATCTCGTGTCCTTTCTCACATCTGTCTTGCGTAAGAGGAAAACCTAGATCTGAATCACTTTTACCAGCATTGTGAATATGGCCTATAGAGCCTTCAGTGCAGGTAAGGCAGATGGATCTGGATTGATTGACTGATGGGGTTTAACGCCATATCAGCACATCGGCCATTTCATGGCAGGAAGGGTCATTTTTCACGGGGGTTGTCACGAGGGTCTATTATCAGGTTCTTTAATATGAGTTCTTATTCGTGATGGTTCGAAATCTCTCTCTCTCTCTCTCTCTCTCTCTCTCTCTCTCTCTCTCTCAGAATACACAACACAAGCTCAGCTTTATAACTTCACTAAGGTCTAATTTTGGTCATGCTGATTTCATTTGGTCATAAGCAGTAGCTTGTGTGTGAGCTACAATGGACATAGAGTTCTGCTTTCACATTGCCAATTTGTTGTAGTTTATGAGCACATAACTGCAGCGTACTGTAACGGCTGGAGTCGGAAAAATAACTAACAAATGGGCAGCTTACAGGTAACTGCAAAAGTGAGACATGTTCAGTTTATTTAATTTAAGTCACAGGACCTGATACAAAGCCAAAAAATAGCAACCTTTAGTACAGTTTGCAAGTGCCTTGGAGTTTGACGTGCAAACCAGAAAATAACTATTCTCTTTTCACCACTTTTGGCTTTCAAATTGATTTGTTTATCGTTTTAGAGTTTGATTCTTTTGTATAATATACAACACTGCACATTTCCAGAACTTCCCATAATTATCCTCAAGCATTCTCTTAATCAGCGCTGCCTTTATGAGCTGAAAAATGCACTTGAATGCATAAATATGCTAGCTTAACCCTGATATGGACATATTTACATTTAGATTTACAGCATTTAGCAGACACTCTTATCCAGAGCAACTTACAATCTTATCTTACAATCCATGCAATTGTAGATTAAGGGCCTTGCTCAAGGACCCAACAGTGGCAAATTGGCAGAGGTGGAACCCTTGACCTTCTGGTCCAGAGTCCAGCACCTTAACCACTAGGCTACCACAGTCCCATATCATGAGGATAAAAAAAACAATTGAATGAAAAAGACAATTATGATAGGAACAATTGAAGGGCAGCACCAAGATGGATGGATGCAATCAACTGAACCATGAACAAGCCATTAAGAGAAGTGAGAATACTCTGGAGAAACACTATCCACATAGTTGGCAGTAATCGGAGTCAACTTGATGGCGTAATTACATTAGTGATAATAATGTTCACATGTCTGCATTCTACTCCTACTCACAGGGATGCTCAGTGATGGCTGAAAGGATGATACAAAAATATGGAATTTATTAACCAGTTTAGGAACAAAATGCTATGTGGCTAATTGTGGCTAAATGTGCAAAATCAGTCCGAACAAAAATGGGAGGGATGGCGGGATGCTTACACAGTTAAAAGGAATCCTATCATCTAACAAGTCTAATGTCATCTTGAGTGTACATTGACATGTATTCCCTTGGAGAACATGACCTTTTCCTCTGAATATATGATTTATATATATTTTCTTCCTTTAAGGATCATTTAACTCGCCTACACCACGTCTGTTTCTTTGCAGCCAGACATGGCTGTTCATAAATGCATAAATCTCAATTTTCTTAGGTCCCATCCTGAAGCCTCTGGCATTACCCAATGTGGCTGAAAGTCTCAGAGACGGCTGAATTTAGAGCGTTCTGTCCAAGCTCAACTGACCACTAACGTTTCATGCTTCACTCCAGCTGTCTGCTGGAAAAATATGCTCTGAGGTGGGTGCCACTAAGAGGTTGATTTCTGGCACATGCCAGAGCAGAGAGCAGTCTGTGTGGAACAGATTCAGCATTATATCCAAATATAATCTCTGCTCCCAGCAGGACGGGAGCTGCGGCGTTCAGGTACGCATTTTAAAATGATTCCCTTGATGGTAGTAAAAGTGATAAATAACAGCCGCTACAGGAAATGAAGGCATTTCCACAGGCCATACTGCACAGCTCGCTTCAACTTGTATTTAACCAGATCAACAGGATCTATTCATACTAAGCTACAGTACCATGTGTCTCGGGCCTCCCCTAGATTTGTTATTTGATCATAGATAACATTGTCGAAGATTAGACCCAAAAATTTCAAACTTGGATTCATCACTCCATAATAATCTTTTCCACTGATCTTCATTCCAGCCTTTTGTGAGCTTTAGCATATTTTAGACTTTTCACCCTGTTCAACTTCCAAAAAAAAGTGCTTTCTTGGCTGCTACCCTTCCAAAAAGACCAATCCTGATCAAGCTTCTTTGGACTGTAGAAGGATCCACTTGGCATCTCGATGAAGCTGCCAGATGCGGCTATCGCCAAATACTTTACTTAATACACTAAACACTATAGCAACTGTTTTCTGATCATTTTTTCAGTTTTTTAATACAGAATAAAATCATATAAATGATATTAACAATAATAATAACAACAATAACGATGCTTAGTATATTGGCGAACTCCGTGCTGCTGCTCAGCTGGCTGCTGCCTGGATACCCAGCTTATGCAGGAGAGTATTGTACTGTGCAGTCTTCCTTTTGGTTGACTGTTATCACAAACCTTCTTAGGAACCATGGTGACTTATTTGCACTAAGAATACAGTACTGTATATGTAAAAAAACACAGCAGAGATCTGCACTGACGACAGCTATTGTGAGACATACAGAGGTCTATAAATGTAACAGGGAACTCCTTAGACTCCCTGACCAATGCAAATTAGGGGGCAGGGCTTAACATGGAAATGACATCGTCTGCATAAGTCGGGTACACAAAGCAGCAGTCTGAACCATCCCTAAAACACTACTTTTTAGAATTTAAGTACTACCTTAATTGTGAGTTATGGGCAGTAGACAGAGATGGGTTATTTTTAAAACTCTACCTGTGGTCCCCTTAATGAAGATTTACTACAAAAATGATTCCGTTTCAGTTTAACCCTTGGTTGTAGCCCACTGGCTGACAAACAGTAGATATGTCTCACTGTAAAACAGCCAAGACCTGTGGCGATCCTACTCGCAGAACAACACTGTTTGCTCTGATTTGCTTTAGGTCAGGCCAGGCTCTTATCCCTGTATCTCTTCCCCCGCCTGCAGTTAGTGTAACATCCTGCAAATCCTTTAAAAGTTCTAGCATATGAATGAGCAATGGAGGTGATATTCTCAGTCTCTACATTCTCACTCATTCTCTATATTATTACATATATTAGTGACTTGTACAGAATTCTATATGTTCAATATTCTCTATTTTATTATATCTAAAATATTGTATTCTTTCTAATTCATCATAGTTTGTCAAGTCAAGTCAGTTTTATTTATATAGCGCTTTTTACAATGGAGCATTGTCTCAAAGCAACTTTACAAGTTTAGATTATCTCCTAATAACTACGTCCAATGCCAAATTGAGCAAGCCTAGGGCGACAGTGGCAAGGAAAAACTCCCTAGTTTTAGGAAGAAACCTTGGGAGGACCAAGACTCAAAAAGGGACCCAACCTCCTTGGGCGGCGTAGATGATAAATCTAAGAGCGAAACTACAGTCATGGAGTCAAAGTTCGAATAAAATGTGAAGTATTCACATCGACGAGTTTGTACACTCACCGGTCACTTCATTAAGTACCACATAGCAGCACTTTGTAGTTCTAATTACAGACTGTAGTCCATCTGTTTCTCTACATACTCTGTTCTCTGATGGGCAGGACCCCCACAGATCAGGTACTGTTTGGGTGCTGGATCATTCCCAGTCACACTGATGTGGTGGTGGTGGTGGTGGTGTGTTGGTGTGTGTTGTGCTGGTATGAGTGGATCAGACACTGCGTTCTCTCACTGTGCATTCGATTAGACACATCTGCCATTTCACTCCACCTTGTAGATGTAAAATCAGAGACAGTAGCTCATATGTTGCTGCAGTTTGTGTTCGTCATCCTCTAATCCTTCACCAGTGCTCACAGGATGCTATTGGCTGGACATTTTTGGTCGGTGGATAATTTTAAATCCAGCAGTGACACTGAGGTGATTTTTTATACGACATCAGTGTGACTGCAGTGCTGAGAATGATCCACCGCCCAGACGGGACCTGATCTGTGGGGTCCTGCCCATTTAGAGAACAGAGTAAAGGGTACGAACAAAGTGTTTAGAGAAAGCAGTGGACTACATGTTCTGTAATAGAACTACAAAGTGCTTCGACATGTTAAGTGGAGCTGAAAACATGGACAGTGAGTGTAGAAACAAGGTGTAGTAAAGTGATCGGTGAGTGTACACTCTCATTACTCATCTACTGTAGTTTCTTTACTTTGTACTTCTTATATTCAACTACTACTAAAAACATATTAGTTAGGTAACTTCGTTTACTTCGTACATATAACTAGGCTACCCTAGGATGTTGGGTCCCTTTTTGAGTCTTGGTCTTCCCAAGGTTTTTTCCTTTCAACATTTAAGGAGGCTTCTCTTGCCACAGTCGCCCTAGGCTTGCTCCGTTTTGAGACAATGCTCCTTTGTTAAAAGCGCCCTATAAGTAAATGCGACTTGGCCTGATTCTTTTTTCTGATGTGTGATATTTAATTTTCCCAATGATTAACCTTTGTAAGAAATGCACCGGTAACGTCTGCGTGTTTCCACACACGTCGCGCACACTTTCGCTACCCATGACACAGTGCTCCCTGTTAAAAACACTGCAACAAAGCACATTCACGCACTAACCACACAGCATCTGTAGAAACCGATTACTAAACTAATCCACTCTACTTCTCACTAAACATCACCTACAACAATGTATATCTAGTCTGTGGTGTAGGCTCATTCACAGGGGGACCCACTCCTACCACAATCTGGAAAGAAATGACGACACACAGCACTATTCCCCCCCCCTCGATCCCCGATCTCTGCTATGGGACACCAACACAAACACACCTCATCCGTTTCTATCTAGCTCTTCACCTTAAATCTTCCAAATCATCTCTCCCAACGCTCATTTGCCCTTCCTCCCCCCTTCCACTCAGCTTTCCTTTCTTCCCGTTCTCTCCCTCTCCACTTTCTTCCCGCTTCTCCGACCTTCATCCTCTCCTCGTCTTCTCCCCTCTCCATCCGAAGCTGCTCTGCAGACTGAGACATAGGTGATCCCGGCAATGCGAGCTCAATGCACACCAGGTCTGAATATTCAAATCTCAGCACCAGAGGAATCCCAGTAAGAACAAGAAGCTGTGTTCAACTGCTGCTGTATCAGAGACCTTCTCACAGTGGTGCCTGAAAGGTTGTTGACACTTTAGGAAGTTTTCTAAATTTCTTCATATGAATGTGATCTAAAACATCATCTGTGTGTTCACAGAATTCCCTAAAAGTCGATAGAGAACCCACATTCATAAAATGATCGGGGCCCACACTCGTCCCTCTTTTCCTGAGTTCTTTCTTTCTCCCCCGCAATGTTTAAGTCCCCTCTTCGTCCTCTGTGCGTGCCACCTCTGTGACCTTCGCCCTGGCCCCCCTCGTAGCCCCCATAGCTTTCTACGCAGTGCCTCTTTTCCATCTTTCTCGTTCGCGAAAGCCAAAAGGGACAAATCTATAACCTCTTATTCTGCCCCTTTCCTCTGTCCGTCTTCTAGTCGGGAAAATCCCTCGACTGTCAGTTTATTCGTCTTTTCGCCACGCTCTACTTGAGCTGGGGTTCGAAGCCTTCATGATTCATCGCACGGTGCAAAACCTCGTCATTCACCCTTCGCTCCCTCTTCTTTTATTCTGGACGTCATTCTTCGCACCTCCTTTTCCGCCCTATTTCGGCGTATTCATCGTATTACCCTTGATATTGACGAATATACTAGTTCTCCGGCAGCTTGTGTGCCTCTCTCTCTCCTCACTTTTCAGCCCCCTTCCTTCTTCGCTGATTCAGCATAAACCCCTGCTACCTTTAACATCGATTGACTCTACCTGCAACTTACTAAGCCTCCTTACAACTTAGATCCGATCATTCGAACTTCTACTTCTGACATTGAACATTCACATCTTATTCTGCATTTCGATCCGCCTCGGGGCGGGTGGACGGAAGACGGCTGAAATGTGGTTACCCAAAATCACACAAAAATCATCATTGGCTATAAGACAATCACGATTATTAACCAAATGTGCTCCACTGGGTAGTCCTGGATTATGAGTCACACACACAATAGAAGTGCTAGTGGGTAAATCTACACTACGCAACGACGCATTGCTGGCGCAGCGCCCCCTTTTCGCCCCCCGCTGTTTTACTGCGTCGGACTCCATTGCTCCGCTGTACTGTCATTGACTTTCTCCTATACCTCCGTTCCCACACATTCAACGTCCGTCGCGCTTTTCACGTATGGCTCACGTGTGGTGGCGCCTGGCACCCCACGCCCTCGCCGTACACCTTCTTTCTTATTCTATCTCTCCTTCCTTCCTTATCTCGCTCCTCCTTCCCTAGCAGAGGGAGTGTTCTTATGCCTTTGTGCTTCCGCCCCCTCTATCTTCAGCTCTACTCTGCTTGGCCCTATCGTTACTTCCCCTATTCTTTCCCTTTACCCTCTCGCTCTCTATTGCCCAGCCCCTCCCACTGTAGCTCCGGCTCGGGCATGTATTCTTTACCTTCCTCTCTATTGCCTTGCCTGATGTTTACTCCGCCCGTCCTGAGTCGTCGCGTCAGGTGCTCTGATAGGAGGATCCGAGCTCCCTCCCAGTCCTGGACTAAAGCTCCGCCACTGCTGGACAGTCTGTGGTGCACATGACTTTGGTGGATTGATCGAGACATGATGTCCCAGATGTGCTCAATCGGATTCAGGTCTGGAGAACGGGTGGGCCAGTCCATAGCTTCAATGCCTTCATCTTGCAGGAACTGCTGACACACTCCAGCCACATGAGGTCTAGCATTGTCCTGCATTAGGAGGAACCCAGGACCAACCGCACCAGCATATGGTCTCACAAGGGGTCTGAGGATCTCATCTCGGTACCTCTGGCGAGCACATGGAGGGCTGTGCGGCCCTCCAAAGAAATGCCACCCCTGAACATTACTGACCCACTGCCAAACCGGTCATGCTGAAGGATGTTGCAGGCAGCAGATCGCTCTCCACGGCGTCTCCAGACTCTGTCACGTCTGTCCCATGTGCTCAATGTGAACCTGCTTTCACCTGTGAAGAGCACAGGGCGCCAGTGGCGAATTTGCCAATCCTGGTGTTCTCTGGCAAATGCCAAGCCCCCTGCATGGTGTTGGGCTGTGAGCACAACCCCCATCTGTGGACGTCGTGCCCTCATACCATCCTCATGGAGTCGGTTTCTAACCATTTGTGCAGACACATGCAGATTTGTGGCCTGCTGGAGGTCATCTTGCAGGGTTCTGGCAGTGCTCCTCCTTGCACAAAGGTGGAGGTAGCAGGTCCTGTTGCTGGGTTGTTGCCCTCCTCCACATCTCCTGGTGTACTGGCCTGTCTCCTGATAGCGCCTCCAGCCACTGGACACTACACTGACTGACACAGCAAACCTTCTTGCCACAGCTCGCACTGATGTGCCATCATGGATGAGCTGCACTACCTGAGCCACTTGTGTGGGTTGTAGAGTCCGTCTCATGCTACCACAAAAGTGTGAAAGCACCACCAACATTCAAAAATGACCAAAACATCAGCCAAAAAGCACAGGTACTGAGAAGTGGTCTGTGGTCCCCACCTGCAGAACCACTCCTTTATTGAGTGTGTCTTGCTAATTGCCAATAATTTCCACCTGTTGTCTATTCCATTTGCACAACAGCATGTGAAATTGATTGTCAATCAGTGTTGCTTCCTAAGTGGACAGTTTGATTTCACAGAAGTTGATTTACTTGGAGTTATATTGTGTTGTTTATGTGTTCCCTTTAGCAGTGTATATAAAAAACTATATCAGTCTATCACCAATTACCACCACCATGTTTCACAGATAGGATAAGGTTGTTATTTTTCCACAGACATAAGGTTATATATTGGTCTTGTTTGTCCACAAAACACTTTTCCAGCACGTGGCACCAATTTTCTTTTCAGAGAGCAGGTTTTCTCCTTGCAACCTGACCAGGAACACCATTGCTTTTCAGTGTTCACCTCATGGTGAATCCATGAAGGTTAACTTTAGACAATCTGAGAGGCCTTTAGTTGCTTAAAAGTTACCCTGGGTTGCATTTTGAACTGCCAGAACATTACATGTCTTACTCTTGGAGTGATCACTGTTGTTCAACTGAGACAGATTGCTATTCATTTAATGAATTAATTAACTTGCTCAATTTGGGATTGGATGTAGAGATTAGGAGATAATCTAAACTTGTAAAGTTGCTTTGAGGCAATGCTCCATTGTAAAAAGTGCTATATAAATAGATCTGACTTGACTTGATGCAACAGGGTGCCCTCTCATGCCTGATTGTCATCCCATTGATTGAAAACGCCAGACTAATTTCACCTTCAAATTAATTGCTGGATTAGAGGCTAACTTTTGCCACTACAGATATGTAACACTGGATTGTTTTCCTTGGTAAATAAATGAAGTATAATATTTTGTCTCATATGTTTAATGTTTAACTTGAGTAAGGCCCTTAACCCACAACTGCTTGGATTGTAAAACTGTATCAGTTGTAAGTCGCTCTGGATAAGGGCATCTGCTAAATGCTGTGAATGTAATTCGCTTCTATTTATCCATTTTAGAACTTATGTGAAAATAATTTTGATGCAGAAATGCAGAAAATTCTAAAGCATTCACAAATGTTCAAGCACCACCGTAAATACCATCTATAAAATTAATGAATGAACGAACGAACGAATAAATGAATGAACTCGTATTCAGCTCTTTGGTTCCCTGAGGATTCTTATAAGAGGTCTCACTTGGGAAGCATTCTGTTTTCCATTTTGTTCTCCAGAAACATTGTTATTTTATGACCTAGCCTCTGTTACCAATTTGTGGCTTACATTATAAGCCCATCACCCCACACCTGAGGGTTTTGTCCTCACTCTAACCTTTAAAGGCCTTCCTTCTTCCTGCTGAGCTTAATGAAGTGAAGAAATTGCTTTCTAAAATCTTATTTCATCCCACATGTCTTTTCTATTATTTCAATAGCACTGAAAAAGATGATGGCCAATCGTTTTAAACATTGCCTAAATGCAGTTAAAATACATGTTGAATTCAGTTCCTATTTTAGTGTGTGTTTACTACGTCTTTAAATTCATTCTAAAATGCCAAAGACACTATTAACAATTATAGATCTGTAAAAATGAATGGATCTGTAATTTTCATCATAGCTACACTTCAACTATGAGAGAAAAAAATGAGGAAAAAAAATCCAGGAAATCACATTGTAGGATTTTTAAAGAATTAATTGTAAATTATGGGGAAAATAATTATTTGGTCAATAAATTGGTTCAACTCCAATACTTTGTAACAATCTTTTATTTGGCAATGGACGAGGTCAAACGTTTCCTGTAAGTCTTCACTTCACCAGGTTGGCACACACTGTAGCTGGTATTTTGGTCCATTCCCCCTCCTCATGCAGATCTCCTCGAGAGCAGTGATGTTTTGGGGGGGGGGGTGGGGGGGGGGGCAACAAGGACTTTCAACTCTCTCCAACTACATTTTCTATGATGGGGGTTGAGGTCTGGAGACTGGCTATTCCACTCCAGGACTTGAAAGGCTTTTTAGGAGCCACTCCTTTTTTCGCTGCCCAAGTGGATCATTGTCATGCTGGAAGACCCAGCCACGTTCCATCTTCAATGCTCTCACTGATGAAAAGTAGGTCTTGGTTTAAAAATCTCACGATACATGGCCCCGTTCCATTCTTTCCCTTAACACGGATCAGTCTCTTGTCCCCTTTGCGAAAAACAGCCCCAAAGCATGATGTTTCCACCCCCATGCTTCACAGTAGGTATGGCGTTCTTGGGATGCAACTCAGCATCCAAACATGGCGAGTTGAGTTTTTACCAAAAAGTTCTATTTTGGTTTCATCTGACCACATGATATTCTCCCAATCCTTTTCTAGTGTGTTACTGATGGTAGCCTTTGTTATTTTGGTCCCAGCTCTCTGCAGGTCATTCATCAGGTCCCTCTCTGTAGTTCTGGGATTTTTCCTCATGATCATTTTGACCCCACAGGATGAGATCTTGCGTGGGGCTCCAGAACGAGTGGAGGACAGAAGAGCTTCTTAAAGAAGATTTACAATTAAATTCTTTAAAAATCCTACAATGTGATTTCCTGGATTTTTTTCTCATTTTATCTCTCATAGTTGAAGTGTAGCTATGATGAAAATTACAGACCTCTCTCATCTTTCGAAGTAGGAGAACTTGCACAATCAGTGGCTGACTAAATACTTTTAAGCACTAACAGTACTTTTTCCTCAGATAGCGTTTGTTCATACAATCACACGTCCGCAAATGTGTTTTGCAGATACTAAATACTTCTTGCCCCACTGTATGTGCTGCATGTGACATAGACCTAGCCCCCACCCTGAGGAGCATGGAGACTCAGGGAGCTGCTGTCAAGACAGAACACGGCTATATTTCCCTTTGTGTTGGTGTCTAGCACTAACGTGGACTTTGCATTCCAGGAAACCATCCTCTGTAGGCATCATACAGACGCTCCTGCGACTGCACACTGGGTAGCATCACAAAAACTTCACCTCACCAGAGGCGAGATATGAACAAGAGAGGCTCATCAGTAGAGCACTTGTTTTCCAAGCTCCATCAAGCCCAATCACTTCGAACTTTGAAGCCAGTACTTTTGAAAGGAATTAATCTGAGCTATGTCACTCAGAGATACCTCACGTATTTCCATAATAAATAAACAGACGGGCATGACCGGCAGTGTCATCTGTGTAAGGACTGTATTAAGACGTAACCCAGACCATGTGACCCAAACAGCATCTGTAATGACAGATGTGAGAGACTTATCTTGCTTGCATAATCAAGCTCTTCATTTGTCAAAAAAGAAGCACGATGCCAATACAATCAAGACGGCAGAATGGTTTTATGTAGCAGAGTAAATCAGAATGGCATTCGGATTAACATGACAATAGAAAGAAGCAGTTACTACGTCAGGCCAATTGAACTCACACAATCAAGTCTATAATGCGCTTTTGCAGGAAATAAATAATTTAGGCAGCGCTACATGCACTGATGAATCATTCACACAAAACTAATTAAAGCATGGAAATAGCACGCTGCGGAACAACTGCATAGCCACACAGTGGAAAATTAATTTCAGAAATGCGCGGTATTCATCTGCTACATGAGCACACCAACAAGTACAAACATGCACAAACAGTTCAGGCTTCCACTCGTATTTTTTCAGCAGTGTCCCGTGGACATATTTCCTTATCATTTGCATGCAGCTTTCTTGTGAAAATACCCTTTAGAAATATAATAGAGTAGCACAAAGCGTCTATGTGACGGTAATGTCTGTTTAATGTCCATTTCGGCCGATGTCCTGTTTCATAGCAGGTGATGCGGTGCTTATCCCTTTATTTGATATGACTACTGGAACGGAACAGAACGGAACATAATTAACTGTTCTCACTAGGGGTGGGTGATTTGGTAAAAACATTACATCACGATAATTAACGATACACGATATTTATCACGATACATGTGATCGCAGACAAAATGCATCAGTAGCAACACATTCTTAAAAACTATATACAGTGTCCTTTAAGCACTGATGATATCCTTGATATGCTCCGAAAAGCATAATGTCCATCATGATAACAACGTCTATCACGATACGACAACATATCGTAATATTGCCCACCCCTAGTTCTCACAGAATCCGCCCTATTGACTCCTAGAAAAGAAATAGAAATGGAATAGAAACCGAAGAACACACAAGTAGAAACCTACACAGCGTTACTGAGTGTAAAACACAGAGCACCCTAAGGCTACCGAAGCCGTGCTAGTTAGGCTTAAATGTTGTATAGTAGAAATGTGATTTATACTGTTATGATTTAGAGGAACATTTCAGAAGAACATTCCAGTGGTGTTGCACAAGGATGACAAACGCTCTGAAGCATGGAGGAGTGAAAGCAGCTCAGCAGTGAGGGTGGCCTGCACAGAGGATCTGGATTAAATCAGGTTTGCCTAATGAGCTGTGTAATGTTTTCCTCCTCTGCTCGTAATCTCCAAACCCCAAGACTCCAGCACGGGCGAGTCACAAGTCTTATGTTGTAGGACATATAGTACAAAGTGTCAGCACAATTACTGCATGGTCCCCTCTACAATGGCACTTTAAAAATGACCAGGAAATGGGAGTTCAAGAGCTGGAAGTCCATCACTCGTGTGTGTGTGTGTGTGTTTGTGTGTGTATATAGGTAACTACTTTATCGGTAACTACTTTATTGTGACTTTCTGCTACTATTTGGAACGAGCTGCAAATGGTGTTTGTAAGTCTATGTGTCCATCTATGTGCCTGTCCCGGTAGTACTCGTTGGTGTCCCCCCACTACCTATATATTCTGTATATTCTTGTGAAAATACCCTTATTAATTACACTACAGTAGCATAAAAAGACTATGATGTTGGTAATATCTAGTCGACGTCTATTCCGGTCAACGACCTGTTTCACAGAACAGAAATTTTACATTTACATTTACAGCATTTAGCAGACGCCCTTATCCAGGGGGGTTTACAATTAATACAATCTTACAATACAAGCAATTGTGGGTTAAGGGCCTTGCTCAAGGACCCAACAGTGGCAGCTTGGCTGAGGTGTGATTTGAACCCGGACCTTCTGATTCATAGTCCTGCACTTTAACCACTAGGCCACCACAGTCCCACAAACTGAATACTGGGTGTACATTTACATTAATGGCATTTAGCTGACGCCCTTATCCAGAGCGACTTACAATTGATACGACTTACGTCCTTGCTCAAGGACCCAACAGTGGCAGCTTGGCAGAGGTGGGATTTGAACCCTGGATCTTTTGGTTCATAGTCCAGTACCTTAACCACTAGGCTACCGCATTGTGCAAATCTGTTCTCACAGAATCCAAGAAGCTGCCGTATTTACTCCTCTACTACAAACAGAAACAGGAAATGAACTGAAATAGAAAATAAATGCTCAGCACTTAAACACTGTCACCTTCTGACTGAATAACTCATGAACACTGCATCAGTGCCTGGACTGTCAGGAAGGAAACCGTAGTTGCAAGTGACTCATTTCTGTCCACTATTCTGTGAAAACTATGACAGGCTGAATAATTTTAGGAAAAAAAAGATAGTGTGATATTTAAAGTTTGAGATAAATATCACTGCTTGTAAACATTAGCAATGAATTCACCTAGACCAAAACTGTACTATGGGTAATGAAGGATTAGGATCAAAGGCATATGAATATGACTGTTATGATCGAATAGATACTTTACTAGAAATGTGCACGGTTTCAACCAAAAGCTTTACAAACTGGTTTAAATGATTTCTAGTGTTTCCTGGTGCCTTTGGAAACCTCCAGCATGAGGTGTTGCACTAGAGTGCGCATCTGAAACAGAGTCAAGGTCTTCGGTTCTGGCCTTGTATTATTTCACCATAGAGGAACAAAGTATTGCAATATTATTGGAACCTCTAGATTTAGTAACGGTGTAACTTTCCTTGTCAAGAAACCAACATGTGAAGCATTTTAGATTCAGTGTGAGATTAAGTAAGCAAGTAACATTTATTTATATAGCACTTTTCCAAGGCCAGGCTACAATGTGTGTCACAGATAACTCAAACAAAAGTAATAGCAATAAAAAGAAAACGTCTAAGGCACAGCTGAAGTGATTGGCAATAAAATTATTCGAACAAAAGCAACAACAAGAAAAAAGTCACTAGAAATTCTACAGCACAAAAGTCAATTTGCAAAAAATGGAAAAATACAACATCAAAAACGAGATGAAATGCTTATATTATGCAAAGAATCTGCCAAACGGAATTTCTTTAAGCTTTCCTAAAATAAGCAATAACAACACTAGTTCTAATCAAGTTAAAAGCCAAGATTTTATATCTTCAATTCAGACAGAAGAATCAGAATATCTTGACTGCTGACTTTTCTGCTTAATTTCAGCCTTAAATGAAGTGAGTATGATCAAGGTAATTCAATATTATTACACTGTTTTATTATTAAGGTGTTATTTATACTGTATGTTTGGTACTGTTAAAGATTCACCTGCAAAACCAAGCACCTGCATTTACAATTGGACCAGAGAGCAGTTTGGTCGTACAGATGTGCAAACGAATGGAGAAGTACAGTCGTATGAAAAAGTTTGGGCACCCCTGATAATTTTCATGATTTTAGTTTATAAATCATTGGTTGTTCAGATCAGCAACTTGAGTGAAATATATCATATAGCAGATGAACACAGTGATATTTGAGAAGTGAAAT
>JAJAGP010000318.1:403442-484479 GCA_025084515.1 Ancistrus triradiatus
ATGAAGTGCATGTAAACACACTCACTGTGCCAATTCAGGTGAACGAGACAGATCGACTCAAACAACGACACACCATAAAACTGAGCTCACTCCGAGTTTACACATCAGTTCCTCAGAGAGCCGGCCAGGAGGCTAGCAGGCTAGGCTAATGTAAGTGACAGATCAGATTAGGCACGTATGCTACGCTAGGCTAATGCAGGAGTCAGGGCATTAACTCACCGAGGGTACAGTTGCCCGAGGAGGTGACGCTGGAGCAGGGGCAGGGTAAGCAGGAGTCGTTCAGGCTGGAGCCTCGCTCTCGGTAGAAGTTGAGCTTGCAGTACCCGCAGCTTGGACCTCTGGTGTTGCCTTGGCAGTGCAAACATACGCCTGGGGGAAAGGGAGGGACGGTGAGAGAGAGAGTGTTGAGTAATACGCTTCAGTGAAGTGGCTGAATGAGCAAACTTCATTAACAACACAACTAACAGCAACAAAGCCGGAGAGAGCCGAATGGAAACTGAACGGAACGTGTGCGTGACTGCAAGACATCAAAGCTGAAAGCAGGAACTCGGAGAGGAAGCCGACCGGACAGGCACGTGCTGCAGAACCAGGACTGGTGCGAATGTTATGTAACGCAGGAAGGAAGTCACGCCAAACCTCTGATTAAAGCAGACGGGTACTGAGTGTGAAGCGCGAGAAGAGATTCCTGGTCACTTCCCCACATTAGACTTTCTCGTTTGACTCGTTTGACCAAATATGGAGAAAATGAGATCTCTCTAATGAGGGCTTACATTCTTTGTTTGTTTGTTTATTTGGCTTATTGAACGTCCTGGGATTGAACCCAGAACCTTCTTGCTGCGAGGCGGCAGTGCTACCCACCGAGCCACCCATGAGGGCTTACTTAAGAACTAAGGTTGGATATTGTTTGCATTTTATCGATTCCGATTCTCAGTTCTTATAGATGCCAAGTTAGTAGGAACTAGAAGTGGGTATTGGAAAGGACCTCACGATATGATACATATCACGATACATTGCGATATTCCACATAGTTCACTGAAAATATAAAACCAGCTGAAATACAAATTACAGTGGATCTGAGTCTTAATCCAGCACATCACCCTGATAACTCAGCGAGTCAAAGCTCTGTACTGAGACATCCACAGGAGCGAAGATTGTAGTTTAGACCCCATTTAAAATGTGTTTTTTCTTACTTAAAAAAAAAAAATAGACATTTTGAGATGAAAATAGATAGTATATTGCAAAAATTAATATTGTGATATATTACTGTATCGATTTTTTAGCACAGCCCTAGTAGGAACCGATAAGTGGAAAGTTCTACTGTTTTAAGGGGTACCTGGTTCCAGGTTTCAACCCTAGAGAGAACAGATTATGTTTGGCATGACTGTTACATAACTTGTTTTGGCCACCACCACCACCTCACAGCATAAAAGTCCTGGGTTCAAGCCAGAATTGGCATCAACTTAAGTGTGTGCATGTATGTGTATGTGTGTGTGTGTGTGTGTATATCTATATATATATATATATATATATATATATATATATATATATATATATATATATAAATAAAATTAAAAGACTAGTCTTGATGTAACCTTGAGTGTGTGGTTGAAGTGGCCATCATTGATGCTGATAGCGTCATTAAATAAACCACACAAACAAACCAACAACATAACTTGTTTGACGTTCGGTCAATCCGGCGCACCACAATTAAAGAGACAGGGTGGTCGGCCTGTGGTGCACAGGATAGGCTTTGCTGGAATGGTAGAGACTGAGAAAGAGGGCATGCAGGTGAGATGTAGCAGACGGGCAGAAAATGATCAAAGAGAATGTAATATAAAGAGAGCTGGCAGACAGGATGTGACTGGGACATGTCAGCCATTCATATGCTGATGAACACCTGCAATACGGATGTCCGAGTGTTATTGCCCTGCGGGACTCTGATTTTTCATATTCAGTCGTTTTCTCTCCAAGCGAGGACGTGTGGCAGCGCTCTCCATTTGAGCGGATGCTCATAATGAGGCATTAGTTCAGAAAGATTCATGCAGGCAATTAAAACTGAATAAATGTTTGAGCAATGGACAAGAATGATATAAAATCAAGTCTTATTGTTGAGTGTGTGGCATTACTGCATATTTTATATGTGCATAAAGAGAAGCTGTATGGAAATGTTCACTGACAGGTGAAGTGAGTAACACTGACAGTGTGCTGCTCTGGACAATGTTCTGCTGGGAAACCTTGGGTCCTGGCAATCGTGTGGATGCTGCATTAGGTGCTTTCGCACTTTCGTAGTTCTTAGAACTGTGCCCCATTTCACGTGTTCGCACCGCACAAACTCCTACTTCAAGGCGGGGTGACGCAAGTGTACCGCAACTGGTCCAGACACAATGTTGCAAGTGTATTGGTCCAGATGTAAGTGTCAATCACAATGTTTAAATGTAGAGATGCTCCGATCGCAATTATCTTGGCCAATTCCCGATTTTTTAAACATATGACTGGATGATTCCGATTTTTTTTTCCTTCGGAGTTGCTTACTTTCTCCATGCATGTTACAAACAGCACTCCCTCACTGCGAAATACTAGAAGGCTGAAGATATGGCGGTAACCCAAATGACACTCTCTCTGCTCCCTCACTAATTCTGCACTATATGGGAAGACACTATTAAGTGCACCAAGTAGTAGCACTGGAGCACGACTGAAATCTAACACTTCCGCGTCAGCAGCATGCGTCTCATAAACAAACACACAGTTTAAATCTGGAACTGTGTTTAAAGCAGATTTACACTGATGCACTATTTAAATGTTTAAATACAGCCATGTTTTAATATAGTACAATGCAAAAGTCTTAGACCACCATTATGTTTGTTATATAAGCAATGGTATAATGATCACATACAACATATTGTCAACAAAAAAATCTAACTTGGATTTGTCACTCCATAATCCTCATTTCCACTGATCTTCATTCCAGTCTTTGGGAGCTTTAGCATATCTAAGCCTTTTCACCCTGTTTCCCTACTGAAAAAGTGGGGTTCCCTTCGAAAAAGATCAAGCTTGTTCAAACTGTAGAAGGGTCATCTACAGTAAGCATCCAAATGGAGCTGAAGACAAAAAAAATTGTTTCATTTTTTTAAGACTGCATAAAGAGACTGAGAAATAATGATGCATGGTCATTATACCACTGCTAAACGATGGTCTAAGACTTTTGCATAGTACTGTAAGTCTCGATACATTTGCACCCCCCCCGAATAAACAGCTCCTATAGGCTACAGTGACAGGTATTTAGTGGGACCTCCCCTTACACCTGAGCAATAGCAGCACCTGCAGCTTAATCAGGATGCCAAGTTGACCCTTCTACAGTCTGAAGAAGCTTGATCAGGAATGGTCTTTTTGGAAGGGCAACCACTTTTTCAAAGGGGAACAGGGTGAAAAGGCTAAGATCTGCTAAAGCTCACAAAGATTAGAATGAAGATCAGTGGAAAAGAGGATTATGGAGTGACCAATCCAAGTTTGAAATTTGAGTCCAATCATTCACAATGTTATATATGGTCATTATTCCCTTTCAAAAACACCACATCTAATGGTGGCCTAAGGTTGTATATTTAGTCCTTTAGCAGCCAATCTTATCCATAGCAACATACAACTGATACAGTCTTACAGTCCAAGCTGTTGTGGGTTAAGGGCCTTGCTCAAGGACCCAACAGTGGTGGCTTGGCAGAGGTAAGATTTGAACCCTTGACCTTCAGGTCCACATTCCAGTATCTTAATAAAAGCTCAGTCTGTTACGGCGAGTTGATAGGTTTTAATAAGCTTTATGAATTCCATGCTTTAGCTCTGCTTTCAGAAGTGTGATTTTTCCATAATAGATGCAGTACAGAAGGTCTTTGTTCAGATTTAGAGATGTGAACACACGCTGGTTTCAAAGTTTATACCGTTCAGTACAGGCTGTATCTAGATCGAGTTCTGACCATTTTCCCCAGTGTGATTTTATGACATGTAGCTACCATGTTCCTTTGGTGTATAAATATTTATTCTTCACATCAATCAGAGGTACGAAGGGAATTACTCTCCTGGAATGCCTTTACAACCTGAGAGTACTGTAATGGTCTTTGGAGATGGTCTTTGGGTTGGTCAGATCAGTCAGATCATTCTTGGCGGCTATGAAATAAGCTTAATTTTGCTTTGCAAAAGGAATCTCTCATCATTTAGATGGGATTTTCCACCACACCTTGTAGCAGCATTGAGAGTTCCATTTTCACTTCACACTACCAGCCCGACACGGGGATTCAACGAAGGAGCTGGCTTACTAGTCAAGTCAAGTCAAGTCAGGTCTATTTATATAGCGCTTTTCACAATAGAGCATTGTCTCAAAGCAACTTTACAAGTCTAGATGATCTCCTAATAACTATGTCCAATCCAAAATTGAGCAAGCCTAGGGCAACAGTGGCAAGGAAAAACTCCGAGTGTTATGAGGAAGAAAAGGAGGAGGATCAAGACTCAAAAAGGGATCCAACCTCCTTGAACCAAGATTAGAATAGATAGGTGAAAATTTGAAGAAAAATCCTGAGTAAGTGGAAGGACTTTGAGGATAGGGTTGGGGCTCCCTCAAATAAGAAAAGTGAACATTTTTGGTGCACCTCTAATTGGCAGTGACCACTCCTTATATAGAAAAAGAGACAAACTACGTTTTTGACCAAAAGAAGGCTGAGAGTAGGGACGACCCAGAGAGCGAACTAACACAGCACACAAACAACCTTTGAAAGCTCGTGGCTTCAGCCAAAACTGCTTCAGACATAAGGTTTCAACAACAGAGAATGTGAGTAAGGAAATGTGGGACAGGTCAGAGGAATCAATCTGCTGGTAGGCTGGGAGAGCTTGAGAAAGCATGTGAGACGTGACTGAAGCACTGGAGGTGACAGGCATAACAGACAGACAGTGTTAAAGTTAACAATGTTAATGGGAATAAAAATGATAAAGTAATTAAAACTGCTGTTTGTTTGATGAAGCATTCAGTTTGAGTAGCAGCAGATCAACAGTGAAAATGATGGCACAGTGTGGAATTGCGTCACGGCCTCTAGAGAAAGTAGACGATATTTGTAATCACCGTTCATGTGACATGAGCGACAAAACCTTTTTCCTTTGTGTGTCACTCAATAAATGCTAACTAAAATACAAACTAAAACACCCCAGACGAACAAACATTTCAGAATATCAATTTAAGGTCATCACTAATTGAAATGTATTCTGACTGATCACTACGATGGAACATTCCTGCCCTAGAGGAAGTCCTTTTCAAAATGGCAAAATGTCCCCATCTAGAGGGCAGGAGGGGGCACTGAATCATCCATCTCATCGCCATTCTTTCAGTACATGTTGATGTGCATTGTACATGTGATTGTATGAGCACGGGGCTGCTCAGTAAAACATATGGCAGCATCACGTAGGAATGTTGCTGCCTTTGTAGTTCTTTGTAACCTTGTTACAAACTCGCCACAATAGCCATGAAACAGAGGTGGTGAGGTAATGGGTTAGACTGTATATGGTCAGTCTACAGCTTAGTTTAATGACCATCATCATCCGTTCACTTTAATGACCAAGGTCATAACGATTCTAAAAAAAATCTTTGTGACATACTAATTAGTTGTATTGCTTTGGATTTGATCTGTATTTGTGCAAAGACCTTTGGGGAGGCAGGGGCTCAAGGGAAATAAAGCACCTTGTACCTACCGCCCACACAACTTCACCCAGGATGCCCTTTACATAAATATGAATAATGTGAACATTTCATTTTTTAATGTAAAATACTGCCATAATGATGAAATGCTAAATAAACGTACTCTGTGATCAGGAAGAATATATGATTAAAATATTCACATTTCCATACATCAAAATCTCACTCTGCTCTCAAGGCTGATGTGTGCTCCCCCATGGTACGCCCGTTTCCATGGTTACAACATAAACAAGTGTAAATAATTCCCTACAGAAACCTTTTGTTCAGAAATTGTAGTTGGAAAGATATGGACGAAATGATTACATTGTGTCTGTTGAAGTTATAAAAATGTTAATAAAATTTAATTATCAATTTTTAAGGCTGGACTGGGGACACAAGGCCAAAGTAGCAAATTGCTGATGTCTAAAACATTTTAAAAAAAAGGTAATAATAATGATTTTAGTGCAGCAATTTTTGTGATTTCCATTTCCATTTACAGCATTTAGCAGACGCCCTTATCCAGAGCGACTTACAATTGGTACAGTCTTATAATCCAAGCAATTGTGGGTTAAGGGTCTTGCTCAAGGACCCAACAGTGGCAGCTTGGCAGAGGTGGGATTTGAACCCTGGACCTTCTGGTCCAGAGTCCAGTACCTTAACCGCTAAGCTACAACAGTCCCACATGCAATAAATTATATTTGAATACCCAAGCTGTTTATTTTGCAATACAGTATATCTAACAAGAATTTACAACTTGATCCCCTCATTTATGGCTCACCCATACATGATGACATACGTTAGAGACTGCGCACAGGCCAGTATGTGCGTTTTCCTAAATGACAAAAACATTAATGTTAGCTAGGGCTGCAACTAACGATTATTTTAATAATCGATTAATCGGTCATAATCGGTTGGTAATCAATGAATCGGGTAAAAAAATAAAAATAAAAATAACCTTTCCATGTCTTTATTCAGAAATATAACATTAAATAACAGAGCAAATAAGTGCTTACAATAAATGAATAATAATAAATTAAATTCATTAATAAATTAAAATAACAAATTAAATAATAAAGAAAAATAAATGCATCTCTGATGCAAACACTATATACAAACTCATTCACTCCCTGTCTTTAGGAACTTTGCATTGCAATCCAAAAATGTTATCATGTCAACATGCTCCTGGCTAAAGCTGGCTCTCTATTTAGAGACTATGGCCCTGTAAACACGAACACGGGTATTTTCAAAAACGTAGCTTTTTCTATGCGTTTTGACCTTTCGTCCACACGAAAACGGCGTTTTAGGTCACTGAAAACGGACTTTTTTTTTGCAAAACTCCTTCCAGGGTGAAGATTTTCAGAAACTCCGTTTTCAGCGTTGTCGTGTGGACGAGTTTCTTGCTTGTAACGTCACTTTGTGCGCCGTTATCTGCCTTGTTCACAATCTAGGCGATTGTGTGCAATAGCGGACTTACCAAAATAGTGCCAGCTGTACCACTGCCTGACCGAACTTTTATAAATCTCTACAGATACATTTAACAGTTATTCTTCTCTTCTTCGTTACACTGAAGAACAGAGGCGTCAGAGAGCGCTACGGAGGTCACTACTATATCCATCACACCCACGAAGCAGTTCCCGCCCCCAGCGTCGCCGGTTTGGGACGAGACCCGGTCGGACCTCTCGTCGGTGGGACAGCTTTCAAAACGAAGTGGTTGTTGAAGAAGAATGGCGAGAAAATGTTCGTATGCATAGGACGTTGCTGTTGTCGTTGAGTGAGCTGCTTCGCCGGCATATAGGACTGCTGGTTTGGCTCTGCTCTTGACAGCGACTTTGTGCGTTTTTGCGTTTTCATGTGGACGAAGTTTGTGCTTGTGTGGACGGGATGTTTTTTATAAATTTGAAAGCCCCCGTTTTAGAAAATACCCGTGTACGTGTGGACATAGCCTTAACGCTAACTTAATTCTGAAGATTCCACGTCCGCGCCGGCTCCGCCTCGCTCCGTTCAATCGCTCGTGTTTTTTTTCCAGCGCTGACCGCAAGTGCCGCAAGTAACGTAAGCGGATACGAAAGTCGGGTGACACATAAATCATGCAAAACAACGAATCGATAATGAAATTCGTTGTCGGCGCTTTTAATAATAGATTATTATCGATTTTATCGATTCGTTGTTGCAGCCCTAATGTTAGCCTAATGTGACTAACAGTAGGCTAAATAGCTTATAGTGAATCCCGAAGTACAAAGGAGGTACAAAGCGGGCGCCGAGAGTGATGAAACGCTTGGAACCCGAGCCAACCTAATCCACTATATTGCTTGGTCGATGCTGACCTGGGCCTTACCAAAGCGTGTTTTTTGATAACAGCGCAGATGTAGATGAGCTCGCACCTTTTGCTCCATGAGCCAAGTATAATAACATAGTTATAGAGGCCAGCCAAAGGGGCTCTTATACAGTCTGAGGGCACAGGGGCAGGAGCTCATGCCCAGTTGGGCATGTGCTTGCTCAAAACTAAAAAACAGATAAAAGACTGAGCTTTTCTTTTCTGCTGTGGACTCCAAAGCAGGACATTAAAGAGCAGCTTTGGGAATAAAGAGAATAGCATAATACTGTCAGCACAAGTGAGGAGTATACAGAGGAGAGACTTTGCTTACAGCCAGAGAAATAAGTTCAAAGAGAGTTAGCGTGTGTGTGTTCTCCCACAGCGTGTCCTGAGATGTCCAGAGAACAGAGTGAGAGCAGTGTCGTTAGCCACATGTGTGAGAGCCAATGAGGTGCTGCAGTGTAGACAGTGGTGGGAGTCTTCTATCAAGATGCATGTCATTTTCTATACTGTTACTGGTTTATACCACAATATACAATCGCTTTACACTCACTCCACTTTATTAGGCATACACTCCATTTGTTCCAACTTACCATATAGCAGCACTTTGTAGTTCTAACGGGCAGGACCCCCACAGATCAGGTACTATTTGGGTGGAGGATCATTCTCAGCACTGCACGGACACTGAAGTGGTGGTGGTGGTGTGTTAGTGAGTGTAGTGCTGGTATGAGTGGATCAGACACAGCAGTGCTGCTGGAGTTATCCAGCCACCAGCATCTTGTGAGCACTGATGAACTAATGAAACAGTACCTGATCTGTGAGGGTCCTGCCCATTAGAGAACAGAGTAAAGGGGATGAACAAAGTGTGTAAAGAAACAGATGGACTACAGTCTGTAATGAGAACTACAAAGTGCGTCTGTGACAAATTTCTTTTGTCTTCTCTTAAAAGGTTAGTCACTAGTTGTTAGGCATTAATGCCCACAGTCCGCCAGGCTCATGTTTTGGCCTGGTCAGAACCAAGATTTGAACCCTATAGAGAAGATATGGTCTCTCAACGACTCATCAACCATCGAGTGGAACATCATTCATTTCGCAGTTTGGGTTTGGCCCACTTTTGTTGCAAATGAATATACGAGACACATTCATTATGCCTTTCCATTTCCCAGATCTCTTGTCACTTAAGCAGAATAGTCTTTCAAACCTTTCCGAACTTGGGGACCCTTTTGATGTACCGTTCACAGGATGCGAGACACATCTTTTGGCATTCGTAATACTGCTGATCATTGTAATGATGCATTTTAAGAGTGTATTTTTTATCAGCTACAACTGTCGAGCAACAACCTTTATATGTAATACAGGTGAACTTTTATGCTTAATGAAATAAAAAATGTGATATTAATCACAAGTTCCTCATCCGCGATTGTTCGTGAGCAGTCCTCGACCTCTCCACCTTTCCTCAGGGCTCATGTATACAGAATAAAAGCCCTAGCCACTTGACTTGAGGTGAGCAGCACTGTTTTGGGTCTGTTTACAGCACTGTGCAAAGGATCTAGAAATCCTGCGGTATAAACAGTCTAGCCAGAACTCTACTGGAAGGCAAGCATCTACCGCCACACAGTACATACTAGCGGTGCAACCATATGGGAATTCGCTGGTTTTGCTCCATGATATGATATATTTTTAATACAAAATGAAGAAAGAAATGAATTCCCTTTTTAATGTAGAGATCAAGTATACCAATACAACTTCCTGCTCTGCAAGCTTGGAACAGGGTTGCTTTGCTGGGGTTCAGAAGAATCACCAAAGAGCTCTGCCATTGCTGATTTGTTTTTTTAAAGGGCGTGGTCCAGGCACCTCAGGGTCCACACTCTCTTAAGGATTTGTCTCCATATTCTCTCTAGCTTTGCACTATAGAGATAAATTATGAAAACTTATTTGAGTTTCTGTTTCCTCACATAAACAAGAACAGCTTCAAGCTTCCCTGTTTCTGATGCTGCCCAATGCTTCAAATCTCTGTGGAGATTATTTAGGAGATTATTTCCTTATTACACAATCTGCTTCTAGAGGTCTCTGTGTAAGCCTACAGCATGCCTGAACTGTTGGTCTGAACTGCATCTGGCACTATGCAGATGATGCATCTCAGTAGCACCGGCTGATGAATGGCTCAGAAATAAAAAATAAAATAAAATAAAATGTATCTGATGTATCTGATATATCTTAATGTATCTGATCGACAGCTCGCATCGCATCGAAACCCCCGTATCGAAAAAATGAATATTACTGTATGCACTGTGACAGCCCTAGCATATACCATATTACCATCACAGTGCATACAAAAACCACATCGACCAATGGGATCAGAAACGGGCCATCAGTCGGAGGCGGTGTGCCTGTATACTCTATCAGTACGTACTCAGTGACAGGACAAGAGAGATTGTGTGTCTTCATAAATACAAGAAGCAATCTATTCCACTCCATTAGCCAAATGAGGTCTCTAAAGCCAACTATTCATTGCTACAAGAGCAACTGAAAACAAGTTTAAAAAGCTCTTACAAAGATAACAGGCTGAAGATGAACCTGTACAGTCCCAGAGGCTGTATATGACCATCCAGCACTGGCCTTTAACTGTGTGTGAGCTATCAGACATGTAGGCTATACCTTAAACATGCTTAAAATACTTAACATTGAACTACAGTCATTCAAATACAGTGGGGCAAAAAAGTATTTAGTCAGCCACTGATTGTGCAAGTTCTCCTCCTTAGAAAGATGAGAGAGGTCTGTAATTTTTCATTCATCCTAGGTACACTCAACTATGATAACACAATGAGGAAAATAAACAAAAGTTAACTCAATACTTTGGGTAACATAACCTTGTTGGCAATGACAGAGGTCAACGTTTCCTGTAATGTCTTCACCTGTTTGGCACACACTGCAAGCTGGTATTTTGGCCCATTCCTCCATGCAGATCTCCTCTAGAGCAGTGATGTTTTGGGGCAACACGGACTTTCAACTCCCTCCACAAATGTTCTATGGGGTTGAGGTCTGGAGACTGGAAACGCTTTTTACGGAGCCACTCCTTCGTTGCCTGAGCGGTGTGTTTGGGATCATTGTCATGCTGGAAGACCCAGCCACGTTCCATCTTCAATGCTCTCACTGATGGAAGGAGAATTTGGCTTAAATGTCACGATACATGGCCCCGTTCATTTTTCCCTTAACACGGATCAGTCGTCCTGTCCCCTCTGCAGAAAAACAGCCCCGAAGCATGATGCTTCCACCCCCATGCTTCACAGTAGGTATGGTTTGTCTCTCATAGTTTAATTGTACCTATGATGCAAATTACAGACCTCTCTCATCTTTCTAAGTAGGAGAACTTGCACAATCAGTGGCTGACTAAATACTTTTTTGGCCCACTGTAAATGTCCTTTAAATAGACTTGTCTATAGATAGATATAAATCACCCTTGCTGACGATAGATTTTGTATTATTAAATGAGAAAATGTTATGGCAGTATCTAGCAGACACCAGCACAGAGTCCATAACCTTGGATTTGTCATTTCAGGATTGGTGCCCAGGTCTAAAACATGATCCCGGTGATTAATCCACACCCACAAAGTCATGTCCTTGGCTGATTAGAGCTCAAATTGTGCTGCACCGGTGTAACTTCACCTTTTTCCCCCCTCAAGGGGTGATCAGAGGGGCAGACGTATAGAGAGAGAGAGAGAGAGAGAGAGAGAGAGAGAGAGAGAGAGAGAGAGAGAGAGCAGAGTGTGTGCCATCAGATCTGCTGCATCGATCCAGACAGTGTGACTCCACGCTGTGTCACTCTCATCACTGAAGCTGGCATTCAGAGCACACCTGGGTTTGTATATGAACAGCACTAACACACACTGAACAAAAAACACCCAGGGCAGAGAGGCATTTGCGGATCAGGTACTGTTTGGGTGGAGGATCATTCTCAGCACTGCACTGACACTGGTGTGGTGATGGTGTGTTAGTGTGTGTTCCGCTGCTACGAGTGGGTCAGACATAGCAGTGCTGCTGGAGTTTTTAACCACCTCAGTGTCACTGTTGGACTGAAAATAGTCCACCTGCCAAAAATGTCCAGCCACCAGCATCCTGTAGGCAGGGTCCTACGAGCACTGATGAAGGATTAGAGGATGACTGACACACACTGTGCAGCAACAGATGAGCTGCTGTCTCTGACTTTACATCTACAAGGTGAATGTCTCCAATAAAGTCAACAGTGAGTGAACAGTGGTTTAGAACTCCAGCAGCACTGCTGTGTTTGACCAAATCGTACTTGTACAACACATACTAACACACCACCATATATAGGACCTGATCTGTGGTGGTCTTGCCCATTAGAGGACAGAGTAAAGGAGACTAACAAAGCACATGGAGAACAAGATGGACTGCAGTGTGTGACTGTAGATCTACAAAGTGCAATGACCACTAAAACTTCAAGAATAAGCAGAAAAATACAGAATGGCTGAGGCGTAATATATACATTATATAATATATAATATACTATATACTGTGAGGTGAGTCTTTAGTCGCCATTTGAAGACAGCAAGAGCCATTCAGACATCTGGAAGTTCACTCCACCACCTGGGTGGCAGTACAGAGAAGAGTCTGGATTCTTAGTCTTCCTTTAATCTTCTGTGGTAGCTCCCATCCAGCCAGGCTTGCGTCTCAAAGGATATGAGGTACAGAGCGGGATTTGATGAACCCTATGCTGTAATGACCATTGCACTCAGATGACCCAGCCTGATTTCATAAAATTCCAAAGAGCGTCATGTGATGCTACTGAAAGCTTGGCTTTCTCTCTGTCTTCAAGTGCCCCCATAAATGCTAGAAAGGGTTTGGGCCAGGTGGCTGTGGAGCAAAGTCCTCGACGGTCAGCCCTCCTCGATATTCTGGTCTTCAAGCAGTTGCTGCAAAGCTCCGAGGGGCGTTTTTAATCATCACCAGCACATCCACTTGAGAGACAACATTACAACTGCGGTGAAAGAACGATTCCAAAGCAAAACAAAGTAAAGTTTCCTGATGCTCATCCTGGCCACGATTGATAGGGATGGTCTGGAGCCTAGCCCAGAATGCACTGGGAGCAGGCCGAAGTACCCACTGGACAGGGCGCCAGTCCAATGCACAGTTTCATAAATGCATCATCCCACTTTTCCAGCAGCTGGCTCTTACCACCAAGCCACCAGAGATGCTCCTTCCGGTAATTACTCATTCATAAGCCTAATCTATGTTGCATTAAGGCCAAAATGTTAATTGCTTTGTAACGACCATGTTCACAGCCACCTGTGTGTCCTGGTTATCAGCCCTCCTAAAACTCCTATATAAAAAAGGGCATGATGGTCTTTCAATGAACAAGCCAAAACTATGTGAAGCCATAACCTGCATTAAAGTAAACCCCTCTCCAGTAAAGCATTCCTTATAAGCCTTTTGCACAAACACAGGTTTAGGAGGGCGTTTGCTGTAAATCATACAGATCCGCTGACGCTCGGCTGTTTGCGCTGCTGCTACTGCGCTGGCCCTCGATCACATGATTACAAGTCTGTTTAATTGGGCTGTTAAATTTTCTTTATGTGTTTGCTGCTTCACACAGGGCCGTGTGCCGCATCCAGTGCAGTGGCATAGCGGCATGAAAAAATGTCCATTTGAATTTGCTTGAACCTTGAATAAACCTTGAAATTTGAATAAACTGTCTTATAAACTCCAATTACACACAGCTGTGAGAAAATCTTCAGCCGTCTGCAGCTAATGCACAGAAAATCTAAATGGATTACTCATGTTGGTTGCAAATCATGTAAAATGAACGCACTCTTAATGCCGACAGAACCATAAAATAACTGTGGGACAGACTACAAAACACAGGTAGAGCTAGAACGTTGAACCCGGTGGACAAGGCCTCGCCCTGAAGTTGGCACCATGTTACGGTGCTTCCACCAAGGTGAGGTTTAAGTTGCTACTTGTGCTTGGAGGTAGGGAAGCAACGACGCGCCATGACACGAAGCATCACGATGCCATAATAGGAGGTGACGTGCACTGCAGAGTCGGATTACGTGCCCTTGTTTATTACACCATCTAATGCAACTGCATTTTTTGAACACCAGAGGGTGCAATCATACGTCATGTTACGTGCATTTACGACATCTCGGCAGAAAAACTGCAAATTAAGTGGCGTGTCCATCCACTACAGTTCTGCAGATAAACTTTAGATGGCATAGGCTACCACGACAGGGGTGTGGGACTGTGGCAGCCCAGCTGTTAAGGTACTGGACTATGGACCAAAAGGTCCAGGGTTCAAATCCCACCTCTGCCAAGCTGCCACTGTTGGGTCCTTGAGCAAGACCCTTAACCCACAATTGCTTGGATTGTAAGACTGTATCAACTGTAAGTCGCTCTGGATAAGGGCATCTGCTAAATGCTGTAAATGTAAATGTGTGTAGAAATTTCTGTTACTGTCTAGAAATTTCTATACTACTTCTACACTGATGTTTCTGTGTTCCCTGCAGGGGTATTTAAACAGCACGCACAAATCTAAAGCTTTTGGCTTTGGTTGTGTTCAGAAAAATGCCCGATACGTAATACTGGGTACTCCTGCCCTACATAAATTCCTTTAGCTCCGCCCTAATTACGTTAGCACTACAGTCATTGGCACCAAGTGCGATCCCTCATGTCTAAAGGAAAATCCAATAACACAGACCGTGTAAAGGATGCCCAGTACTTTGGACTGAAAGTGGACTAACAGACAGTAGGCAATCAAAGCTGAGAGCATCACGAACCCAACAGGCAGTTCAAGACCACCTGAATCGGTGCCCACAGAGAACACACACTGGCATACTTCTTTAGAGCATTCTCTCCAGAGCAGGGTCTATAGAGCTGGTTCACTGGTGCCGTACGGATGTGAAAAAGACCAAGTCACCTGATTGTGTGTGGCAGTCGCTGCTGTGATTATTGCACTGGCATGGTCGGCATCCCGCGCTGCTGAAATTGAAGAAGCCTGGGCGACAGTCGGCACACTTATTTCCATGAACTCCCAGTTTACACCGACACACACCTGAGCTGAGACACAACAAAAACAGAGAGAATCTGTGTAAAGCTGTGCTAATAACATACAACATGCTACACACTAGGGGTGTTTGGTTATTAGTCCACAGACACAAGTCATACCAACACACTCATCATGGGCCTCCCAAACACTAGGAACGTCCCAATTCAATCAGTTAGGTCAGTTATTTCTACTCAGTTACTTTTTGCGCCTGATTCCATGTCTGCTAATATTGAATCATTTACTAATGAGATTTATTTCCATATAGCTTTTTTTTCCCTCAATGGAGAATTGTCTCAAAGCAGCTTTACAACTGTGGTAGCCTAGCGGTTAAGGCAGTGCCGTGGAAGATGATCCGATTTCACCTGATTGGGACAGCCAGCGATGTGTAGTTACAGGCAGGACAATTACATTCTCTCCCACTAGAGGGCAGTAAGATATCAGCTCTGTGTTCAACTAAACAGGCCCAGGTTTCACACGGAGTGAGTAAATTAAACAAGAATAGATTTATTATATTTCAATAAATATACTTTTGTGACGTGTGTTTGGTGCCGTGCCTTGTGATTTTCCTAATTTGAAATAAGTGACATGGCTCAAAAAGGCTGGGAAACACTGGGTTAAGGTACTGGACTATGGACCAGAAGGTCCTGGGTTCAAATCCCACCTCCACCAAGCTGCCACTGTTGGGACCTTGAGCAAGACCCTTAACCCACAATTGCTTGGATTGTAACAGCTGTAATTGGTAAGACTGTATTAGTTATAAGGCTCTGGATAAGGGTGACGGCGGAAACACTTCAGATATTTCCTCTGGGCTGTCAGACAGTGTTCTCTGCCATAAGTCTCCAAATCCACACACACTCCATTTAGAACAGCCACTCAGCTGCAGGGATCTGAGATCAGGGTTAGGGCTATGGTGTGTGAAGGAAGGACTGCACACAGCAAAGCCAAGCTATTAGCTCGCTGCTGAGCTCCTGCACTTTAACAACATCAAACAGCTGTGGCATGAAAAAAGACCCTCCATATCCCCTTGGTCTGGATTTTTTCTTCTCTTCTAACAAGAAAAGCAGCTTTCATCTTCCTCAAAGTGAGTACAGTGCAGGGAAAATACAGGTCCTGTTCCCCAAACATCTGTTATCGATAATGTCCTGTGTTGAGAGCAGCATGGGGAAGCGTTACATCACAGAGCTGCTCCTTTAGGAGGAAACACATGGAGTTAGGCCTGTCACAATCCTGTCACACTACTTCAGTAGGCCTGTATGCTTAATAGTGTAATAATGAATACACATTACAATAAACAACATCCACTTAATGAACAATACATTTATAAAGGTATATAAAGAAATTCAATCTGTATGTAGCACAGAATAAAGTGACTGCAGCTTCTCTGCTTTTGCATGTAGAATGGAGATGATTTGATCTTTTTTCAGTGAACTATTCAACTCCTTCTGAATCATCTGTTTCAAGACAAGTGGATCCAGACATAATCACATACTGGGAATCCACATCTGGAGAAAGTCTTTTCAAGTTATCTTCTAACCAGTGAAATCAACAGCAGGCTATATCCACAGACCCTCTGAAACCTGTAATGTTTAATGCCCACCAGGGCAACTTCAACCTTTCTGTTCCAGAAATAGTTCTACTACTCAGTTCTCTCAGAGGTGTTTAGTTTTGGTAGTGGTTTCCATTCCAAATACTTTATGGCTGACAGAACATCGCTGAGCTCTGATGCAAAAACATTTTTGCTTTTACTCTGACTGAAGAACATGCACTCAGCGGCCACTTTCCTAGGTACACCTGTTCAAATGCTGGGTAACGCAAACATCTAATCAGTGAATTTAGCACAACACATTGAACCTTGAAGCAGATTGGCTACCGTAGCAGAAGACCACACCGGCTGCCACTCCTGTCAGCTAAGAACAGGAGACTGAGGCTACAATATGCACGGGATCACCAAAACTGAACAACAAAAGATTGAAAAAACTTTGCCTGGTCTGATAAGTCTCGATTTCTGCTGCGGCGTTTGGATGGTTGAGTCAGAATTTTGCCTAAACAACATGAAAGCATGGATCCATCCTGATTCAGAATGCTGCTGGTGGTGTAGGGGATATGTTCTTGGTACACATTTGGGCTCCTTAATACTAACTGAGCATTGTTTAAACACCACAGTATTGCTGCTGACCATGTGTATCCCTTTTGATGGCTACTTCCAGCAACTTCATCTCAAACTGGTTTGTTGAACATGACTGAGTTCACGGTAATCAAATGGACCCCACAGTCACCCAGCCTCGATCCAACAGAGCTGCTTTGGGACGTGGCGGAACGGGAGATTGACATCATGGATGTGCGGCCGCCAAATCTGCAGCAACTTTGTGATGTAATCATGTCAATATAGACCAAAATGTCTGAGGAATGTTTTTAGGACCTTCTTGAACACCATTCAGCCAAAACACAAACCATGGACAATCCAAAAACAAACAAACGTTGGTCATCTCATCATAACAGCACATGTTAAGCTCTGGGATACATTAGACTGTAACCTAATCAGTTATCATAGCTGATGTGTTGGATTGGGCATCTCAGGGATGGTCTGGGAAGTCCGTACCATTTAGCTGTGGAAGTGACACCATCAGGATGCACTCTGTTAAGAAGACAAGCCCGTGGAGGGACTGTGACGCTCTGGGGAATATTTTGTTATGAAACGCTTGGTCTGCTTATTCAGCTGGACATTAATTTGCTAAGAAAGCACCTACTTAAACATCGTTAAGTACCAAGTGGGTTTTAATACTTTGATTAAAAATTGACACTGAAAATGCTACTTTTGGCCAAAAGAGGAAAAAGACCAACATGTTAGTGCTGAGTTCTAGAGCATGTAGAGAAGCTCTGGTGCACGAGTGCCCTCCTGAACAGCAAGCACTTTTCCATTGTTGGCCACTGTCTGGATCTCACACCCACGACTCAAGCTGATCGTGAGGCTTTTATAATAATTCATATTGTTATTGGAACAGAACCACAATGGAACATAATTCACTGGAAGAGAACACAATATGCTACTCGTGGTATGATTTATTATTTATGATTTCGCCGAAACCATTCAATGCACGAAACGACCTAGAGTCTGGGGGGGCAGGGGCATAACTTGGGCACTGTGGTAGCCTAGTGGTTAAGGTACTGGACTGGGATTTGAACCCTGGACCAAAAGGTCCAGGGTTCAAATCCCACCTCTGCCAAGGCTGCCACTGTTGGGTCTTTGCCACAGTCCACAATTGCTTGGACTGTAAGACTGTACCAACTGTAAGTCGCTCTGGATAAGGGCGTCTGCTAAATGCTATAAATGTAAATGTAAACTTGAATGATATTCAAAGTAATATTCTGTCAGGGCAATTGGCAGGTGATTAAAGCAGATGTGAAGGCATGGATGGGGCTGTGATATTGATGTATTCACAACAGCATTTCTGAGACATTGAGAGCTATGAATTACATAATTAATTAAACTTGTGTGAAAATATGACTTAAGAGAAGAAACAAGTCACGGAATAGCCCATTCACAATACCTATAATAATTTTCAATTTCAATAACACCCGGTCTACTCACTCCCTTTGTAAAATAAAACGTCCTTGTTTTAAATACATCAAGCAATAACTTCGGAGACGAATGAATTTGGAACTAAAACACCCTGCTTCTCCAGCGCTGTTAAAAGCAAGTCCGCCGCATCGACACAAAGCGGTGTGCAGCACTTTCTCGGCTACAACAGCATCGGTTAGGAGCCAGCAGTTACACGAAGAAAAGCATTTCTCTTCTCCCCAAACCAAAGTCTCAAAAATCAGGTTGAGTTGTGAGTGAGATGCAGGCATTATTGAGGGAGGGAGCATGGGCTCAGATAGAGATCATTAACGAGGTTGTGCTACGTTATTAATATACAGACAAAAATGACCAAGGTTCACAGTGCATGACTAATCCTTAAAAAGAAGTCATTTCCATTCTGAAAAGTAGATAATTCAATCCAATTAGTTTAACCCTTATCGATTTTGCATGGGGTTTGCATTCATCACAGCTTGGCCAATCCTATTGGTTCTGATGTGCTAATTGATTCTTTCAAGAAGATAAATGCTTTAGTTCAGCAAACACAAAAACGTACCACTGATCATATCTTCCTCTATTGTAGGGGTGTGTTTTAGATTCACAAAATGTTGAACAAACGCTGGTAATTTGTCACGCCTGTTTAGGCCTGTATACAGAGCACAAGGCTGGAGCCAGAGAGTCCATTTTGGATGCACCCAACTGAAGAGGATTTAAACCTTTATCAGTTTTTCAAGTTTTTTCATTGAATACGTTTGCATTCCTAATAAAATATAAACCAATTAAGAATGATTAATGTTGTATACTGAGTCCTCCGGATCACTTTCAGGCTGAGGAGTCAGCATTAGCGGCTAGCGCCCTGAGTTCACCAATAGAGTAAGTGTTTTGCTTTGACTTTTCACTTTCAATCCATTACTCAGTAAATTACATGAGATTTTAACACTTTATTATAAAATAAGCTTTGCGTTAATGATTTTGGCCACCTGTAGGTTAATGTGTAATAACTGCTATGATACAGTATAGCTTATATTAGTTAATGCATACATCAGTTCATGTTACATGTAGCTTATGATGGATTGGTTGAACATATCCCCATCATAAATCAGGAGCTCCTGAACAATACAGCTCCATTAATGCATATAATGCCTTATACAGGGGGTTTTCTGGGGATCTGGAACCCATTCATTCCATTTACATTCTTCCTTATGGGAAATTTGCTCGGTACTCGTCGTTCTCAACAAGCGAATGAACGAATTAACAATAATATACACATACATACACCATGTATGCAACTCTGTGCATGCAAATTTGAATTGATTTATGGTTGGGGAACGTGGAGACATTATTATTAAATGGCACTTCTAGACAGGGCATCATGGTGCCAGTGTTAAAAACAGATTAAAAGAGAAACAAGCCATAATCACAGGGGCAATCCTATTATTACCCTGAGACACTTCAGTGGTTTGAAGCCCAAAAGCAGAAAATCGTGTGAGTTTTCTACAAGATTAAGAAGCCCATAAGCTTCAACGCAACACCTACAATTATTCTTTCCACCCCCCCACGCAAACACGCACACAGACTCATAATGGCACGCGTAAATACCTAATCTAGCTTGGTGTGATGTGCCCCCTGCAGGTACAATCATAACAATGAGTATGCAGCATGCTGTAATTGCCTCTGCTCTGCTTAACGGGCACAATGCTGTTTCACTCATAATAACCTTGAGACTTTCAGGCTAATGGTACATCAGAGCAGAAGCCGAGGTTCATTAAGGACACGGTGGAGAAAATGAACCGGCAGCTTTCCCATGCCAGATGAAATGTTCACCGCCTGCTGAGGCAGTCGGCGTGATCTTCATCTCGAGCCACACAAAGCACAGAGCTAGATCTCACCCTCCAAACAGAAGCCACTTACAGCATTAAACATGTACATGAACAAAATGATCTTATCAGCTGCTAGAAAGCTTGAATTATTTTGATACACTAATCGGTTTCCTTCATAGAATGCCAAAGCCTGACGTCCGGTAATGGGAAAAGCTGAGTGAAAGACTGAGCCGGTGTGCTCGTGCCGACAGCTGACTCTATAATCCTCCACAGCAACCGGTACAGACTTTGATGTCTCACTGTGCTTAGTCTAGCAGTCACAGGAAATATATTAAGACAGACAGACAGAGAGAGACTGAGGTGGCTGTGTCTCCATAGCAGTAGCTTTGCTATGAAGCACCACCTTATTGAAATGTTACCTGTATCAGAACTCAGCAAGGATGCACTGGGTAATTGTTGAAGGCATGATACACCAAACACTCATTACTCCTCAGACCACACAGACGAACTCTTGATGGTGGTTTATTGAGTATTCCAGCCAATCGATATCGCATCAGATATTTCTTTCCATCTTCTTGAATCCTATTCATAAGACGGAGCCAGTGTGGAACTGTAATAGGATGCCACTGCTGCAAAGTCAGGTCATGAAATTTCTTCCCTGCTAGATATTCCAGGATCAACCATGTAGATACTGGCCTAGTTCCAGTGAAGGGAAAGCTTAATGCTTCAGCATACCAAGACATTTTGGACAATTGTATGCTTCCAGCATTGTGGGCACAGTTTGGGGAAGGCCCTATTCTGTTCCACCATGACTGCTGGGTGTATTTGGTGTGGTCCACACGGAGCCCTGACCTCAACCCAATCAAACACGTTTGGGATGAACCAGAATGAAGACAGTGAGCCAGGACGTCTCATCCAACATCAGTGTCTGACTCCCAGTCCCAGAGACACAGTCCAAAGCCTTCCCAGAAGAGTGGAAGCTGTTATAGCTGCACAACTCTGTATTAACGCCTATGGATTTAGAATGGGATGTCATAAAAGTTCTGTAGGTGTAATGTGTGATGCGTAGGTGTCCCAATACTTTGGTCCTTACAATGTACATACGAGTTTGGTAAGACGTTATGTTAAGTTCCTATGATTGTAGCATCGAGACTGTGTTCCACACTTCCATGTTTGAAAAGGCCATAGAATGAATTTAACAACCGCCATTAGACTTCCACTTTAAAGATATATTAAGTAGTTGTTTTTTAATTTGCATTCTTGATGGTTTTTGAATGACACATAATAAAAATAGCAGTAGATCGCTCATCTAACGTCTCTGGTGGTCACGAAATCCTTTTTGCTATTAATCTGCCGCTGCTCCAAATGAAGTCGTCACAATAAATGTTCCGTTACTGGTGGTGTGAGTGATGTTTGGTCTGGGAAGCTCGCATGCAATAATGTTGTTGTGTTTCCCATATGAACAAGCAGAAAGCTATTATGTAGGCAACAGAACACTAGAGGGAGTGTGACACAGAGAATAGCATCACGGCTGTGATTTGGTCACGGCGAGTGCCATAGATCATCACAGCCATGATGTTATTCGCAATAACCTGTGTTCTATTGCTTTTATACAACAGTTATTTTGCAACTTAATAATGAAGACGAATCAAAGTAGCCCTGAATTTAATACAGAAAATTCTTTAATACTGACAATACCTTCCACCAAAAAGTAGGTCTACAACAAATGAGCAACAATTTCCTACCCTGTCTTTGCACAGTATACGACTAAAGGCACATGGTTCATATAACTCTGCTAAGTAACGTTAGTTTGAAATACAAAGTGTAAATAAGGATAGATGACAGGGGGAAACGAGGATAAAACTATATAAGGATATAATTTAGTTAGAGAAACAGCCTAATGCCGATAAGCATATTTTACATGGTTTTATTTGAACTATCACTATGAGACTTCTTATTTTAGATAAATTACTTTCATTCTTCCATTCATCATCTACACCACCCAAGCAGGTCGGGTCCCTTTTTGAGGCTTGGTCCTAACAAGGTTTCTTCCTCATAACGCTTAGGGATTTTCCTTGCCACTGTCGCCCTAGGCTTGCTCAATCTGGGATTGGCCCTAGATATTAGAAGATAATCTAACATTGTAAAGCTGCTTTGAGACAATGCTCCATTGTAAGAAGTGCTAAAGAAATAAATCTGACTTGACCTGACTTCCTTCTTTTTGTGTTTGGTGTTTGATACTGTGGTACAGGCACTGGGAGATCATAAAATGCTTCACTGGTCTTCAGAATAATGAGCATATCTAGAACACCCCCATTCATTTTAATTACCTACCCTGGGAATAACATGTCTAAGAACAGACGAGCATAATTAGGGTCAAATTTCTCAGAAGTAGAAGATGACGTCTTAGGAAAGAAGTGACTGCTGAAATGAGGCTGTTACTTTTACAGCTGTTTACATCAGCTCATTACGAAACAGTCACACTTCCTAAGAACTGCCACTGAGCTTACTCAAATCCATGGTGTTTCCTGACTAAGATCCTCCTGTAAATATTCACTCAAATATGCATTCATTTTCATGCCTGCTTAATCCAATTCAGGGTCGCAAGGAAGCCTAGTCGGCAGCACAGGGAGCAAGGCCAGAAGCTGCCTTACATAGGGCACTAATTCTTCACTCGCTTGCTGTCTCACACGTTAGAGGCACCGGCTGACTGAACACGTCTATGGAATGTGGCAAGAAAGCCAGAGGACCCGGAAGAAACCAAAACAGACATGCCATGCCAAAACCTGAAGGCACGAGAACCTACTCTGGTTACTGGAGTAAATAACGCAGATACTCACTCACGTTCTCTACGTTATATTTACTTATTATATATACACAATTCTATTCATATTCTAGAACTTTAGATTGTCTATTCTGTTGTACTCGTCATAATATTGTATTCTACTTCATTTATTGTAGTCTATAGATTATTGTATTTTATTTCTTAAATGTGTTTTGCATTTTTATTTTTAGCTTTGGGGTATTTAAACTATTACTATAAACGTATTAATTAGATAATTTAATTCTATGGTATGGCATCAAGACCTAAGTAGTTCGGGTCCCTTTTTGAGTCTTGGTCCTCGCAAGGCTTCTTCCTTATAACATTTAGGTAGTTTTTCCTTGCCACTGTCACCCTAAGCTTGCTCAGTTAGAGATCTGCACCTAGAGAGTGGACAGAGGCCATCTTTTGAGCAACATCCATCTCCAAATCCAAACCACCTCCGTGAGAGAGGATGAGCCACGTCAAGCAATTAAATCTAACTGTGTACACTGTGAGGCTGGTGGTGTCCATTTTCTCCTGGTGCAGTTTGTTCACCCATGTTTTAACTTCAGTCATGCACTTTTGGGTAGAACTCTAGCTTGACCTGTGCCGTTAGTACAGTGCATGCACTCGGTGCACATGGACACTAGTCTATCCTACCTGGCTACATGATGCAGCAAGTATGTGAACTCAAAGCATGTATGTCACTTTTTATTTTTTTCAACTTGTTCAGCCTCTTTCCGTTAACTACGGCCCTGTGTGTGTACCATCAGTTCTGTCCCTTAGAAACATTAATCGATGTTTTGAAGCTGCGCCCAACCTGATCTCTGGGCATACTCATAGGGCAACATGACTTTATAATGAACTCTATAGTAACGCATGTTCTGTATAAGTAAAGGAACTTCAGGAAATCTTTTAATAAGGTCTGTTTGGATTTTTTAAAAAAGTGCTGCCAACTACCTCCCAAGGTAGGTACCCATGAAGAGCTGTGATCCATGTGAGCCATGATCTGCTGTGTCCTCATCACCTTCTCAGCACAAAAACAGCAGGACTGGGACAAGGATTTGCATGCGAGTGTGGGACCACCAGATCTTGATGTGATAAGATGCTCATGACACATCCTCATTACCATAGCAGTGTTAGTCATCCCGAACAGGTTTTATTACAGGCAAAGCCCCAAAGGGCAGACAGACCACACACTCATTAGCTAATCCAATGCCAGGGTGAATTTTATAAAAATACCCCAGGTCCCTGTGCTAGTTGCTCAGGTATATAATTCACAAGGGTAAAAATGCACATAACTTAGCTAGAATGTCTGACCAGCTACTTCAACATTAGTAGCTTCTGTCAAACAAAAGTATCAGGTCAATCATACCATCCACTTTCCATAAACGGGGTCATAACAGAAGCTTACAGTATTTTCCAGAAATTCTAAACGCAGTGGCATTAGGGATGCTGTGCAGTCGGTAGAGCTCCACTTTTGTGTTCAGCAGTACCTCTTAGACTTCTCTCATATTCCCAGTTTAACTAGTAAAGCACAAAATCTGCCTAACTCAAGTCAATCGTTTTAGAACTGAACGTATAAGTCTGATTTCAAGCTAATCTATAACAATCTATATTATTGGGATGCCTTTATCATTGAAATCGTTTAAGAAATGTAACCATTATTCATTGTAGCCGTAACTGTTGGAACTAATTGCCTTGTTTTTGTCCCATGGCATGACTCATTAAATTAGCATTCCGGGGGCAGAGCTTGCACACCTACTCCTGGCATGTTTCACGCCAATTTCTGAAAAACAGACCGTCAAGCAAACATCCGCTGAGACTTCCAGAAGAACCCTGGTTGACAGTATAAACATGGGAAGCAGCTTCTAAAATAGTGCTTGTTCAAAACATTTAAAGTGTGGGGTAAGGCACTGGGCACGCTAAACAAAGACGCTCTGTGCTGAAAACAGGACTGGAAAGATCCAACAGCCCCCCATCTTAATGCCAGGGCAGGCCTGAGTGAATGCAGTGGACTGAGAGAAAGGGTGAGAGAAATGAAGAGGTGGGAGAGAAATACCAAAAGTCAAAATGCCTCAGATCTGTGTCTGTAATAATCTACTGATAACTCCAATGAATGCTACTACAACAGTGGTTCCCAAACTTTATCTGCAGCCCCACCCTTTTGTAGATAATATATGAGCCTCCCCACTCTGACACACACCTGCAGGTCTATTGCTTCCAAAGTCCAGTGGAATTTATTTTAAACAATGCAATTCACACAAATTCTTGTTGAACAACACAGAATAAAGAGACAAATCACCCTGGCATGGGAAACATTCATGGCATGTATCATGTATCTTAAATATTTACCCTGTAACAGCATATAGAGTGGGGCAAAAAAGTATTTGGTCAGTCACTGATTGTGCAAGACGCGAGAGATCTGTAATTTATCATAGGTACACTTCAACTATGAGAGACAAAAATCCAGGGAAATCCCATTGTAGGGATTTTTAAATAATTTCATTCTAAGTCATGGTGGAAAATAAGTATTTGATCGATATACAGTTCCATACACACGGAGTCTAATTTATACCACAGGCATCTGAACTGAATCTACAAGCCATTTGTTTTCCCTTTCAGGACAAAACCAGACCTAGAAAGGTCAGTTGGCTGGGGCTTGATACCAACCTGCTTGTGATTGATGAGGAACCTAAAAGGACACTTGGTAAGGCTTTTCAGATGATTAATAGACAGCAAGATGCCACAGTTTGGTCATACTGTCAAGCCACATATTTTCCACAGGACATGGCTGGAAGCCTGGCACCGGGCTTTGACCCCATATGGGGAATGAGATGTGACTGAGAGCAGCAAAACAGAGAGGATGAAAATACTAGCCAAGTTACTGTTATTGATTAGGCTTATATTTTCTGCATTAATGCTGCATCACAGAAGTGTAAATGACCTTTGCCAAGGGCCATGACCCGACCCCATACCATGACAGAGCCTGGCTTTTGGATTTGTTCCTCATAACGGTCTAGATGATCCTTTTCATCTTTGGGCTGGAGCACACGGCGTCCATTTCTTCCAAAAAAGATCTGTTATACTGATGGGTCTGAGCACAATCCCTGTTCCCACTGTGTGATGGTCCATCCCAGATGCCTCCAAGCCCAGAGAAGACAACTCCACTTCCGGACATGGTTATAACATAAGGCATCCTTTTTAGCACAGTAACGTTTTAAGTGGGATTTGTGAATGTATTGTAGAGCTTGATAAAGGTTAGATGAAGTAATCCCTTGCCCATGTGGTTCTATCAGCAATTGATGAATGACGGTTCTTGATGCAGTGCCGTCTGAGGGAGCGGAGATCATGGGAAATCAGTTTGGGCTTGTGCCCTTAGCCGTTACCCACTGACATTGTCCAGATTCCTTGAATTGTTTAATGATTTATGCACTGTAGTGGAAGAAATATGCAAATTTTACATACATTTTCCATACTGTCCCAACCTTTCCTGATTTGGGGTTGTACTTTTTACACAGTTTTCTTGTGAAAATACCCTTTATATTTACACTACAGCAACATAAAAAGACTACGTGACTATGGTAATGTCTGGTCAATGTCCTGTTTCAACCGCTCTGCTCTGATTCGGATATAAAAAGTAAACACCACCTTCCCATGATTATTCCCAATATTTGCAAAGTCACTAACAATCCAGGTTTCATCTGAGCAAACACCTAACAGCTATGAGTGAAGGATCATATGCATCTGCCCATAAAGTAGTAAAGGGGGCGCTCCTCAGCATAGGATGACCCAGTGCATAAACTGGGTTGAACACTGTGAGCATGCTGCAGATAAAACCCATTCAATAAACTCCACAGCATGGCTCAATCACTCTTTATTTCTAGGCCATGCATACACCGATCAACCATAAAATTAAAACCACCTGCCTAATATTTTGTAGAGCCCCCTTGTGCAGCCAAGGCTCTGACCTGGAATCCACAAGATGTCTGAAGGTGTGCTGTGGAATCTGGCACCAAGCAGCAGGCTTAAATCCTGTAAGCTCTGAGGTGGGGCCTCCAAAGGTCAGATGTGTTTGTACTGTACATTCCACAGATGCTTGATCGGATTGATATCTGGGGAATTTGGAAGCCAAAGCAACACAATGTGTTTTTAGCATCGCTAAACTACTGCATATATTCTGCTTTCTCTCCAAGCTGTTCTTCTAGCATCAGCTCTAGTCCTCATACCTTCACCCAGACCACATCGGTGGACCCTAACTCCTGCTCCCTTCCTTCTTTTGACTTAGGATACCATGCCACCAAAACTGTTAGCTCCTAGATGGCATAAGAACCTTCAGTGACTGCATTTACACTGGACTAAATGCCCAGAGTCTAGATTATATTCCATTTTATTTACTGCATATAGTATTTAATCATATGTTATTTTCTTTATGATTTTCTATTTAGCAAAATCTATTTCTACCCCATCTTAACCAACATCATATTTTTACTTAACCCAAATCCTTAGTAATTCAACATTACAAACTAATGATCTCCACAGGAGTATACATGTCATGATCATTGAAGAACTGAGGTCCACCTATTAATCAACTTGTCTGAGGGGCTACTCTAGTGATGGGCACAGGTCAGGGCAAAAGTCATGGCTGACAGAGGAAGGGCTTGTAGAGTCAGAGAGCTTCAGCGTGGATCACTGGAGGGCTCCAGGACCATCTGGTCCTCAGCATGGACAGCGTATGAAGAGAAATGTTTCACCAGCAGCAGGCAGACAGTCGTCATCAATGACCTAGACACATTCGCTTGCAGGCTTGTGTGCTGTATCATTCAGATGCACTTCAGCACAGAGAGCGATGATCTTAATTTACAGACGCTACAGGAAAATCTGTGGTTTCTAAAGAACAGCAGACAAAATGGAAAATGCCACAAACTCAGTATCGTGAATCGACTCAAATAGAGTTGATCGTTACACCCCTACTTAACGTCGATGCACTTTTCACTCAGGATTTATTTAATAGTGGTTCTGATCAGCCAACTTGGCTTAAATGTTGAATATTACCACTGAGCATCGTTTAGCACGGGTAATGGCACGAGACAGTGCGCCCGAGGTGCAAGCTGAATGTGCCTGTACTGGAGTGAAGCTTAGGTTCCCGAGAACACCTGCGTTGCATCCGCAGCAATTTATCAGCAGACGGGCTGCAGGTGGAATTAAAAACTCATTTTTCAGCTCTCGCCATCTAGAAGATTCAAACCATGTCGCAGTGAAGCCTTACCGCACGACACCCAAGATGGAAAACATTGTGAGAATTGTTCTCGATCAGGTTCGGCTCCTGAGAGTGACAGTCTCTAAAAGAACATTGAAACAAGAGACACGTATAGCAGCAGCATGTGTGACCCTAAGAAACCATTCAAACAATCCACCTCCAAGATGAAAAACTGTCAGCTTCTGTGCTCACGACACATGGCTTGCCCTAGAGGTTGTAAATGTTTTTCAGCAGCCTCTGTCATTTGTGCAACATTTTTTACTTTTGCCTTAAGTAGATGATTAGCAATGGAGGAAACATTGCTCTGCCACAATATGGTTTTTCATTAAACTGGCTAATGACAACATTATAACTGACTGAGAATGGCATTCTGGTCTAGGGCACCATTACAGGTATGGTTGTGAGAATGGATGCCCACCTTAAAGCAATGAAGGCACCCATAAAAACAAAGAGACCGTTCAAGGCAACATCAACGATTTTATTCCACCAGATACAATTGGTGTTCAAATAGGATAGAAGGAGGTGGTGATGCCCAGAACTGGGGAACTGGAGGAGACAAAACAACTGATGTGGACCAAACATTCAACAGGGTGATGCTTCAAACCTGTGCTGGTTTTTTTTTTTTTATTATTATTCCAACTGAATAAAAGGCACCTCTCTTTCTTCAAGCTCGGAGTAAACTCACTAAGCAAACCCTTCACTATAATATATAACATATAGAAATATAATATATATTATAGATATATAATATATATAGAAGATATGAGAGATATTGTATTATATATATATAGAGACGACACATACACACATACCATATATACACAGATATAGATACACACACCACACACACACACACACACACACACACAAGGTATATACATAGAATTATATATATATATATATAGCATATCAGGTATATATATATATCTGATATATATATATATAGATATATAATAGAGATATCCTATATATAATTACACACATATATATAATATATATATTTGATATAGTTATAATTGTTATTTAAGATAATATATTATTATTATATATATTATATATATATATATATATATATATACTAGATATATATATATATATTAGCTATGATAGATAGGATATGTGTGTGTTGGTAATATATGTATGTATATATACGGGTATGTGGTGTGTATGGTGTGTATATATAGATATACCACAATACACAGACAGACATACACACACATACACACCACACACCACAACACACACACAACACACACACACATACATAAATCATACATAACACAACACACTTTACATACATTACATACATACATACATACATTATATAGTATAAAAATTATTTTCTGGAATTTTCCGACTGGTCAAAAACAAAACAAATAAAACCTAATTGGTCAAATATATTTTACAAATATTTCCTAAATCAGGTAATAGGTATATCATGCACTGAGAAATCCAATGGACTGGGATTAAATCCAGATTCTCTCCATCAGATTTCTAAATCTGGTTTCTAGATCGGAGTAAACGCCGTATAATGTCACTTGAATAGTCAGACACCTGCAGAAATCCGACTATGATCAGATTATTTAACCCGGACTACGGGCTCGTCACTACCCGGGACTTTTTCCTACCGGGCACCTAGTACTAGGTTTCCTAGTACGGTCACCTAGTACAAGAGCAGGTAATGGTCCAGAGAAGTCACAGTAAGTGTGCTGATAACGTTTGCGTCATGTGACTGGAGCCAAACCAGAATAAACACAAAAAATGTTTATTCCTTTCCACTCTTTTGCTCATTCTGCGGATATGTCCAAGTACAGGCAGCATTAGTATTGACACAAAAACAGCAGCACCATGGATGAGTCGGTAGCCTCGTGTGCCATCTTCGATGCGCTGTAAACAAAACACTCCTATGTCCTCTTTTGGTTGGCGTCTGTGTGTACATACAGAGCGGGGAGGAGGGTGTGAGCGCGACAGTGGAGGAGGACTCATGCTGGGAGTGCTGACTGTCACAGACTTTATTCCGCAGTCACCCGACATAAACTCCATCAGGCATTTATGGGGCACTTCGAGACAGAGAAAGCCAGTAACTCAATAAGATCACAAGATGCTCTTGGGAATAATGTGAAATCATGCTGGCATTACATGGATCATTGGATTTTGTACCAGCTCATGGCGTCCACTTCAGTTCAAGTACATGCTGTCATTACGGCAAGTTTTCCCCTCCCAGAGATTCATATGTCACTCATATTTTTATACAGACTCTATAAAAAAAAACATTGTATTATACTCACTGTTTAGACGTCCATTCAAAGTCCATTAGGCCACCATTGGATTTCATATGCCATTGTTTTAGCACCATATATAATAATTTCTCAGTCACTGAAACAGAATACAACCAGAAAACAGCTTCGGGATGCCCAGCTGACCCTTCACAGTCCGAAGAAGTTTGATCAGGTATGGTTATTTCGGAAAGGTAGCAGCCAAGAAACCACTTTTCCAGAAGGGAAACAGGGCAAAAGGCTACGATATGCTAAAGCTCACAAAGACTGGAATGAAGACCAGTGGAAAAGGAGTACCATGGAATGACCAATCAAAGTTTGAAATTTTTATATGTTATATATGGTCATTACAGCATTACTAAAAACATATCAAATGGTGGCCTAAGACTTTTGTACAGTACTGCACATTTGAAAAAAATGCCCAGAATTTTAGCATAAATGCCTTCCTAGATGCCAACAAAGATCTAGTCAGTGTGAGGCCCATCTCCAGCACGGTGTTACTGAACTGTATGTGATTACAAGCACAGTCTAGTGCTTCCAAAACCACTGGTGAAATAAATCTAGTAAATGACCAGCCTCCTTGGCTTCGGAGATGACCTACAAGACATGTTGACAGTTCAAATTGCTTGGAGTGTGGCAGCCATGCTTCTCACTAATTCGGTCCTGTTCATCATGGCCAGGGGTGCCCGAGTGTGAGCAGCACTCAGCAGGACACTTGACCTATAAGGCTGTATTTACCGTTGCTCTAGCTTTGTCATTTTAAGTGCCTTTCCTTTGCAAACAAAAGAAACATGCTAAACCTGACACAGGACCTAATCCAGATGCCTGAGGAAGCTCCAGGATATAGGTGTATGGACGATTTATGTTCAACAGTCCGGCACAAACCTTGGGTCCCATTGTCCTTCATGTTTTTCACAACTCTCCTTCTCTTTTTCATCCAAAAGTCAAAAAGATAGAGAGACATGTGCAATAGCTTTCAACTTAACACTTCACACAAGGGATCTTTTTGCTGATTTTTTTTTTTTTTCTTTTTACTTTTTCCGTTCAGATCGTTGGTGCATTTTCAAAATCTGCAAAAACTTGAATGAAAAACCCTCTATAGACAGCAATTACAGAACCAATAATAAACATACCAATGAAGACCTACGTTTAAATATTTCATCACACCTTAGCAATAAATACCAACTCCTCTGAGAATAGTAGGAAAAAAAAAAAAAAAAACAAAAAAAAAACGTTGGCTCAGCAGTGTGGAGCCTTTCTAATCCAGCTTTTCATGCAGGCTGTGTGAAGTGAGTCTCAGCCTGAGGGCTTCCATTTAAACAGTTCAATACCTGCAACGTGTATGTGAATATCATCTGAATAATGAACTACTTAAATAACATTTCTTGCAGACATAATATACAATATTGAAGACCATACCACCATGCAGGGGGAATGAAGATTAATTTCACTGAGCTATTTCCCTTTAGGAAATTTCATTTTCATACCATTTCCTTTCTTTACTCATCACCAAATACTCACACTCACCAATTTATGAATAAAAGTGTTTAATGGGTTAATCTACCATTGAATACTACGGACCCCAGCAAGACTAATATTCACTGAGCAGGACTATAGAAAAAGGGTTCGAGTGTTTCTAAAGTGATGCGTCACTGGGGAAAAGAGGGGCCATACATGTCAAGTATGATGATTCATCTTATTGGAACTCAAGTACAACAGGACCACAAAGGACAAGTATTGGAGCAACATGACAGCAAGTCTGCAGCGACAAAAGCCTTGTTGGGAAAGACCGGAGGTTGTCTGATTGGAGAAAGTCCTCTGGGAGGTCAAATATTGACCAGACTTCCCCATGTGTCGCCGGACATGAACAAGGCCTTTTTAGATGATATCAAACGAAGCCTGTTTGTCCATGGCCGGCCCAAGTAGGAGGCGTGGGTCGACAGACATGAGCGGCTCTACGTCATTCTGTAACCTTACAGGCCTATGAATCGTGCTCTTAGAGCTCAATGAAGAATGGATCACGCAAAACAAGGGCGAGACAGTGGGAGGGAGAGGGAGACAAAGAAAGTGACAGAGGCATACATTACAGCCTTTTGTGGCAAAACACATTAGCTGATAAGACTATAAGGATGGCAAACATCTGGGATGTACCTTAGACAGATAGCACAGCGTCTTTCGCCTTAGGGACAAAAGGAATGAGGGGCTGAGAATTTGCAAGCCTAGGCAGAGCTGGTACATAAAAACATGATTACTGCTACAAAACCTGGGGAGTGACATCACCAGGTAAACCTGTTTAAGGAGTATTCATTCCATCCACTTCCAGAGAAATTAGTCAGAAATACTTCATTGCTGTCATCGGAGATGCACCGACCTGGGTGAAGGCCTGCGGCACCTTCCTCAAGAACTTTAATCCATGTGGCTCGAAGGACTGGATGTTGGACAAAACAATCCATGTGCATGTTGATGATATACACTCACTGACAAAAAACAATGCACCCAGATAGAAATGGTAAGATTGTTGCAAAACCCCCACTGCCTTATAAAAAGGCACTCAGAGTCTACGTTTGGGTAGTGTACCTCTTGGTGAGAGATCGCTGACTGCTAGACATGGCTCTATGACGCCCTCAAAGGCATTCTGCCCAGTTCTGAGGGCGTTTTGATGAACTGCTCATCTAGGCTGTTCTGACCTAGCTGTTAGGAGGTGTGGGGAGCGGTGGTTTTATGGGGGCACACACAAGGAGAACAGGCTCTGGACGACCCAGACAGACCCACAGTAGAGAGAATTGTCTGATCCGCCAACAAACACGAGCAGCTCCCATGGTTTTGTTCACCATACAGACACAGGTGGCAGCTTCACTACACTACCCCCGTCCCTGCCCGGACCATTACCAGGAGCTTAGCAGAAGGAAATCTGTGGTCACAATGCCCATTACATATCCTGCAATTGCCACCATCACCTTCGTTCACAGTTGTGTCATGAACAAGAAACCTGGACTGCTGAGGACTTAGCAATTGTCTTTAGCGATGAATCCAGGATCTGTTTGGGATCTGCTGCCAGTTGGGTTCGAGAATGGAGGCCTCTTGGTGAGCACTTTAATCCTGCCTTTGCTGTGGAGCGACACACTGCACCAACTTCTGGTGTGACGATCTGGGGAGCCATCGCATATGACGGCTAGTGATACCCTAGTAGTGATATGAGGGACACTAAAGGCTCAGCGATATGTACAGTTCATCCTGCAGCTATGTGTTGCCTCTCATGGCAGGACTTCAAACTGGCATTTTTCAGCAGGATAATGTTTGCACACACAGCAAGGGTTTCCCAGGAAGGTCTCTGCCAGATTGCAACAATTCCTTGGCCTTCGCAGTCGCCAGATTTATCACCAATCAAGCATTTACTGGAGCTGGGATGCCAGCTTCGGCAGCCCACGAGTATGCAAGATCTACAGGCCCAGCTGTAACATCTGTGGGCAAATGTAACACAGGACACCATAAGGAACCTGTGTGAATCCATGTCCAACCTTATCTCTTTTTGTATCCAGGTTAGAGGCGGTCTAACAGGGTAACTAGGGCCTCCTTTCAACTACAGTTTTTCATTTACATTTACAGCATTTAGCAGACGCCCTTATCCAGAGCGACTTACAACCTTACAAACCAAGCAATTGTGGGTTAAGGGCCTTGCTCAAGGACCCAACAACGGCAGCTTGGCAGAGGTAGGATTTCAACCCTGGACTTTCTGGTCCAGAGTCCAGTACCTTAACCGCTAGGCTACCACAGTCCCACAAGTTTTCCCCAATAAACTTGTCCTTTTGCTCTAATATTGTAATAACTTGCATATATCATTATATTCACACAGAGAAGGTTGAATTCAATACCAACAACTGTTTTTTTTTGTCAGTTTGTGCATTTTATTCATATACACTATTAGGAATAGCCCCACACCTACACATTAATGCAATTATCAGGCGGCAATGCAAGTCATGGTCACATCATCCATCAGAAATGGGGAAAAATATGATCTCAGTGATTGATCTGCAACTGTTAATCTCCTGGGATTTCCATGCACATCAGTTTCTAGAGCTTACTCAGAACAGTGCAATAACGAACAACGCTCCAGGGAGAGGCAGTTCTGCAGACGGAAATGCAGTGTTGATGACAAGGTTCAAGGCCAGACTGATTTGAGAAAGCCATGGTATCTCGGAGAACCACTCTGTACAACTGTGGTGAGCGGAAAAGCATCTGAAAAGGCACAGCACGTCAAACCGGGAGGCCGATTGTCTAGAACAGCAGAAGACCATGTCAGGTTTCACCTCTGTCAGCCAAGAACAGAAAGCTGAGGCTGCAGTGGGCACAGGGTCAACAAATCTTGACAGCTGAAGCTTGTTAAGCACGAGGTCATCCAAACTGTGATCAGAGAATGCCATTTGTGAGAAGAGAACAGTGAGAACATAGAGAAGCTTAGGCCAATGTGGTGTGCTTGTGCTTCATGCACAGGTACTCGAGTGTGTGTTTGTGTGGCTGGACTGCATTTTGTTAAACTCTCGCCACATTAGGGGTGGATATTGGAAAGGACTTCATGATACGATACGCATCACCATACATGGGTCACGACACGATTATATCTGCGATATTCCACATAGTTCACTGAAAATATAACAGCAGCTGAAATACAAGGTACGGTGTATATGGCACTGTGGTAGCCTAGCGGTTAAGATACTAGACTATGGACCAGTAGGTCCAGGGTTCAAATCCCACCTCTGCAAAGCTGCCACTGTTGGGTCCTTGAGCAAGGCCCTTAACCCACAATGGCTTGGATTGTAAGATTGTACCAATTGTAAGCCTTTTCACCCTGTTCCCCTTTCCTGATCAAGCTTTTTCATACTGCAGAAGGGTCAACTTAAATTTACAGCATTTAGCAGATCCCCTTATTCAATTGATACAGTCTTATAATCCAAGCAATTGAGGGTTAAGGGCCTTGCTCAAGAACCCAACAGTGGCAGCTTGGCAAAACCCTGGACCTTTTGATCCATAGTCCAGTACCTTACCCAGTCCAGTAGGCTACCACAGTCCACAGTCCAACTTGGCATCCCAATGACAGATGCTGCTATTGCTGTAGCCTATACAAGCTGTTTTTTTAATACCTCATACAAATCTGTAAGTGAGAGGAGGTGAGAAGGGGTTGCCGGTATCACGGCTCAGTATTGCCGTACGGTGCAATCTGTGCAGGCGACTCTGTCAGTAGGATTAAAGTGACACCGACCGACCAGTTGGCTGAAAACTTGGTGGCTTAGAGGGTTAGAATTTCATTGCTGGCAAGACATTGGTTACGTTTCGAGAATGGCGAGGGCGAGAGCGGAGATTGGCAGCGTCTCGAGGTAAAGTGCATGGAGGGAAATCCGTCCTGCCATTACAGGTGGCGAGATGAGTTCGGCGTGACGACATAACGAGGTCAGACTGTATAAGACCATTATACCATTGCTTAAACAATTGTATTTCTAATCAAAAGCTCTCCTATGACTTCTGCATAGTGCTATACGTCCTCCAGTGTGTCCTGCTCAGGGGTCTCCATACGTCAGAGGGGTGCGCTTGGCTTCCTTGAGGAAAGCCCAAACCATCTCCTCTTGAGGTTAAAAGGACAAGCACATCAGATAAAATGCGTGTGACGGAATGTGTGTATGAAAATGTTTACACTCCATAAGGCAAAGGAACAGGAGTTAATAGCTCACATAGGACTGACGGACAATTCTGCAGCACCGACAAGAACTACATCCCTGTGGAACTAATGCCATGCTAACCTCATCTCTATCGGACAGAGAGAAAGATAGAGAAAGAGAACAAAGAGAGTGGTGGGAGGGGGGGAACTAAATACAAAGACAAATCTCGAGAGAGAGTAGGAAGCTTAACAAAAGGCAGAGTTCTATAATATCTGATATCTCCCACCCAAACCTTCAACGGAAAATAAAATTACGCCCACACCAAGCAGACCATTAAACCAAATCGAAACCCACCATGTGAGGCGGATTCAGTCGAACAGAAAGCTCCCCATTCTTGTGCTCCATTCCATTGCTGTAAATGTCATTTCAGTGATAGAGCAATGGTACTGAGCAGCAGGAAACACACATTACGCTGCTGTGTGTGCATTTGGGAAGCATGCTCACGATGTTCTGCAGAACCCAGTGACCTCTCTGTGGCTGTGCAGCGCAGAAGCGGGACTAGACAATCTGTGAGCTTACAGGAACAGTTGGACCAAAGCGCTGATCTAACAGAGGAGAGAACGCCGGCAGTGCCGATACATTCCACGGTCAAGGGGAAATATCAGGCAGTACGCGTTCAGATTTAAAGGCAATACAAAGTGCAGGAGATTTGATTCATGTAGCGCCAGTGGCTGCTTTGCATGACATCATTTACACATGCACTATAAGAAGCCTTACAGGATGATCTATTTTAGCTCCGCTGCATCATACATCTACATGAGCCACTGAAAGCATCATTAACTCATCAACGAAGCTCCAGAGCAGTGACATGACTCACTGAGGAGCTGAATCATTTGATCAAGTCAGGCTGAAATGTGGGTTTCAGGTTGGTGGCTGTAATGGCATTACTGTGTGCTGATGAAGGAGTAGGGTTGTATCAGAGCAAGGACACGTCCTCTAGAGGGCAACGATGACATTTTCAGCAATTCTGATAGGACGGCGATAGCTGATCTAATATCAAGACCCTCATAGCAACCAAACCTATGCCAAGTGCGGAGATCCTGTTTCTAATAGTGTTGTAGCACTCGAGTCCGGTCTCGGAACCAGTCTCGAGACCATAACCGAGCGATCTCGGTCTCGTCTCGGTGGAAGGTGGACTCGGAAACTGTTGTCGAGACCAGCAGAGTCCGACGAGTCTGTGTGAGGTAGCGTTAATTATAAACTGAACTTTTTTCTATCGTTGCTGAATCAAAACTCCATTCAAACAGAATAAATCAGTCCTTTCTCTACAGGTCTAAACCCTCAGGTTACCGCTCTTCTCATTCAGGATCCAATCAATGAACACGTTTTATTTGAAACTTTATTGGAACTGTGGTAGCCTAGCGGGTAATGTACTGGACTATGGACCAGAAGGTCCAGGGTTCAAATCCCACCTCTGCCCAGCTGCCACTGTTGGATCCTTGAGCAAGACCCTTAACCCACAATTGCTTGGATTGTAAGACTGTATAAATTGTAAGTCGCTCTGGATAAGAGCGTCTGCTAAATGCTGTAAATGTAAATGTATTTGAAATAGTCTGACCATAAGATTGTAAGTGTGCATTTTCACCTGCTCACTTTACCTTCCCATGTCCGCAGCAACTGGAATTATTTTTATGTTTTCACATTTAATAATAAAAATGGACAGAATGGATGTTGTTGGCTATATTTGTGTGACTTTACATGGTGGCTTCTGATTAGGTTTGAGAGAAAAAGGGAAACAGAACCATCATCAATTGCTTCCAAAAATGACATTACTTTAGTTTGACTATAAGAGTATAAAGTAAAAATAGTTCATAATTTTAGGCATGCCTAATATCGACCTCAAGGATCTTGCAGGCACACTCAAACTGGGCATGTCCACAGCGTATGCAGGAGCAAGCCCATTCATGGCTCCGAAAACCATCAATGCAATTTTGTATTGTGCTCTGTAATGTAGTGGAAGCCAATGCAACGATGCATTACAATATTATTGGAGTGGTGGACACTTCTTAGCATGGTACTGACATTGTGTGTGTGTGTGTGTGTGTGTGTGTGTGTGTGTGTGTGTGTGTGTGTGTGTGTGTGTGTGTGTGTGTGTGTGTGTGTGGTTCTGGTACGAGTGCAGCAGCATTGCTGTGGTTCTTAGACACGTCAGTGTCACTGCCAGCGGTCTGCCACCCTAAAGTATCCAGCCAAGAGCAGCTCTGTGGTCAGACCACTGTGGAATCACCATTGACAAATGGCTAGGCCAGTGGTTCCCAAAGTGGGGGCAGCAAGACAAAGGAATGAGGCATGTCTGAGCACGGCTATTTTATGCAGTAAAAATGTACGGCTTCCGCAGGTCTGGTAATGCAGAGCAACTGAGTAATAAAATGCAGCCTACATGAGAAATACTGAGGGAAGACATGTTTAAAGATGCAGTATTATGCATAAACGTTTTAAAGCAAATGCTCAGCCTAAATAATCTGCAGTTAAGCGAAGTTCATCTGCACTCCTTTGATATGCTGCTGCAGTTACTGCACTAACATGAAATTCAGTATTAAATAAATATTAATTGACCAGGACAACAAAAACGGACACTTGGCCCTCCAGAAGCTGACGGTTGTCATACTCTGTGTTTCAGAGGGGGGTAAGAACGAACAGAAAACGCAACAACACCATTACACAGACTTATTCATTGCTATATTAACCACACATAACCCATTTGTGAATGCAGATTGTGTATAACTGGGCTTATCGGTTTGGCAGAAGGCTAACAAACACCCATGTCCCATGCTGGTGCAGGTGTTGGTGCGTTCTCACGCTCTTCACAGCTCCCAGGAAAGGTCACGGTGCTCTGTGCTTGGGTTTCTAAAATCTTCCTGCTTGAGGAGCTTGGTCACCTTTTTGGACTTTTTATTTCAATACTGACACTTTATTGACTTAATTTCTTTATTTGTTACATTTTGGCTTAAAGCTTAAAACTTGTTGTCTTGCACCTTTCAAGGTTTGCTTTATTGAGATTTGCAATGGTGGCCGCACCAGGAATATTTGATTGATGGTGGCTGATCTAAGGACCAGATATTTAGATATTTTATCGTATCATCATAAATTGTCATCGTGATAGACAATAAGTTTCTGAGTACATCGAGAATATTGTCAATGCTTAAAGAACACGCACCAACATGTCTTTAATTGGTTGAAGTGCAGCACATTTTGAATAAAAATCACTTTGCTAAGTATGGGGTAATATTGGCATAGAAGTTTCAGACCAAATAGCTGTGCCCCTAACCCTACACATGCAGGCATGGAAAACTGAACAAAAGCTGTTACTGTTGTCCATAAACCACACACCACACCCAAACAATGTCAAAACCAACAAGACAAATACACACGTATGTACTTAGGATTTGCATGAGAAAATTACACCTGTTGCTGTGGCTTGTCAATGACTCACTCAACACCCAGCAGATGGACACAGACCAAGCTCAACACAGCAGATCCTCACGGCTTTAAACCTTCACAAATAACCAGTTCACAAGTTCTGTCTGTCATTACTTAGGCATTTTTCTCCACTCTTTGCTATCGAAAGTCACTCAACATTAATATTTAATGGCCTAAATAATGTTTTAATCCTGTGCCAGCAAACTTCAGTGGCTATCTCCAACCATCTACAGTCACGCTTGCTTGACAGTTTGTGATCCCTTTGGAACTCCCTGTTTCTGCATAAGTCAAAAGTAGACAGAGAGAACCCAATTAAACAAATGAGACAAAAATATTACATTTGGTCATTTATTAATCGTAGGCAATGATCCGATTCTCATCTTCTTACATTTTAACTGTCATATATCAGGTGTATGTTGACAAGTTTACAAACTACAATTACAATTTCCCACCAGACAGAGATGTCACATTTGCTCCCGAAATAAGCCAAGGAAAGGTTTCCAAATTTCCCTTAGTACAGCTGTACCTCTAAAGACGACTGTTTACACCTATTAGGGACTGTGGTAGCCTAGCAGGTAAGGTACTGGACTATGGACCAGAAGGTCCAGGGTTCAAATCCCATCTCTGCCGAGCTACCACAGTTGGGTCCTTGAGCAAGACCCTTAATCCACAATTGCTTGGATTGTAAGACTGTACCAATTGTAAGTCGCTCTGGATAAGGGCGTCTGCTTAATGCTGTAAACGTAAATGTATTTCACTCCAACTAGGGCTACAGCCATTGAGACAGACGAAGAATAGACACTTGAGTGTTTCTGACCTGCAGTGTAACTAGTGCAGAATGTGATACAGCTACTAAAGTGACAGTGTTCACCCATAACTCCCACACATCAAAATCAAGCTCTTCAGAAACCTGCTTGATGTAGGCAGAGAAGCCTTCAGTACACTGACCACAATGGTGCTTCAAGATGCCGATATTTTCCCCACGCCAACCAAGTTATACCACAACAACCTCATATTCTCGATGCGGTCACATTACATCACATCTCCACCAACATTAATCATCTCAAGGCTGTCGTTTTGTCAATGAATCGTTAGAACGCGTAAAATATGGCTAAGGAAGCAAATATCTCAGGCGAGCGCCGACTCTGGGCTAGAGACTCCTTCCATCTCACTCCAGACACCAGGATTTTTACTACCGAGTGCTCGATGTGATGCTGCGGTGCATCCCAGTCTAATTACCTCCTCTCTAATGGGTCGGCGAGTCCTCCATCACTCTGCTGACGACTCCGTCTCGGTGGAAGACAGAGTGGAGGGCTGTGGGCTGGCAGACTACTGATTCATCCACCACAGGGTTCTAATGAATTCCTAATCTGAGCCCCCAGGTAGGTGATATACATCAGAACTTCCCTTTACTCTTGGCAGGGGACCAGGATAAAAAGAAATGGCTGTAGTGGGCTAAAAAAGGAGGCTGTGCAGAGGTGTGTGTTAGGCTGCGGTCATATGTTGGGCATACACACTCAGATTCAACTGCTCGTTAATGCAAACATCTAATTGGTCGATCACACAGCGATGACTTCATGCATTTGGGCATGCAGACATGCTCAAGAGGACCTGCTGAAGTTCAAGCCTTTATTCCCTGAGCTCTGTTTGTTCCTTATCTGTATTCGTCTCTGCTCCCTGGCATTGCCTTTTTCAGGGCAAAAATGTCTCTCTTTAGTGTCTTTAGACCTAAAGCTGAAAGTGACAATCACAGACAATGAGGTGAGCACACAGAGAAGCTAGTGCACATTAGCGCTCAAGGGATTAAACGCTGGAATTAAACACAGCACGCGCAAAATGGCTCTTCGTTCCTTTCACACTTCTGTGGGGAAACGTAGTTCATGCTCAAGGAAATGAATATATATATATACATACACACACACACACACACACACACACACACACTGGTCCTTCTCAAAAAATTAGCATATTGTGATAAAGTTAATTCTTTTCCGTAATGTAATGATAAAAATTAAACTTTCATATATTTTAGATTCATTGCACACCAACTGAAATATTTCAAGTCTTTTATTGTTTTAATACTGATGATTTTGGCATACATCTCACAAAATTAGCATATCACGAAAAGGTTCTCTAAACGAGCTATTAACCTAATCATCTGAATCAACAAATTAACTCTAAACACCTGCAAAAGATTCCTGAGGCTTTTGAAAACTCCCAGCCTGGTTCATTACTCAAAACCGCAATCATGGGTAAGACTGCCGACCTGACTGCTGTCCAGAAGGCCATCATTGACACACCTCAAGCAAGAGGGGTAAGACACAGAAAGAAATTTCTGAACGAATAGGCTGTTCCCAGAGTGCTGTATCAAGGCACCTCAGTGGGAAGTCTGTGGGAAGGAAAAAGTGTGGCAGAAAAACGCTGCACAATGAGAAAAGGTGACCGGACCCTGAGGAGGATTGTGGAGAAGGGCCGATTCCAGAGCCACCGTGCACAGGCGTGTGCAGGAAATGGGCTACAGGTGCCGCATTCCCCAGGTCAAGCCACTTTTGAACCAGAAACGGCGGCAGAAAAGCGCCTGACCTGGGCTACAGAGAAGCAGCACTGGACTGTTGCTCAGTGGTCCAAAGTTACTTTTTTCGGATGAAAGCAAATTTTGCATGTCATTCGGAATCAAGGTGCCAGAGTCTGGAGGAAGACTGGGGAGAAGGAAAATTCCAAAATGTCTGAAGTCCAGTGTCAAGTACCCACAGTCAGTGATGGTCTGGGGTGCCCATGTCAGCTGCTGGTGTTGGTCCCTGTGTTTTATCAAGGGCAGGGTCAATGCATCTAGCTATCAGGAGATTTTGGAGCACTTCATGCTTCCATCTGCTGAAGAGCTTTATGGAGATGAAGAGTTCATTTTTCAGCACGTCCTGGCACCTGCTCACAGTGCCAAAACCACTGGTAAATGGTTTACTGACCATGGTATTACTGTGCTCAATTGGCCTGCCAACTCTCCTGACCTGAACCCGATAGAGAATCTGTGGGATATTGTGAAGAGAAAGTTGAGAGACGCAAAGACCCAACACTCTGGATGAGCTTAAGGCCGCTATCGAAGCATCCTGGGCCTCCATAACACCTCAGCAGTGCCACAGGCTGATTGCCTCCATGCCACGCGCCTGCCTCCTTATGTGTTTTTTTTTCCGCTAGTCCTCTTTTCTGTTCAGCTCCGTCTTTTTTCTGCTTCTACTTTCCCCTCTAGTAAACTTTACTCACCTGACCTTTCCTATTACCCTCCCACACACTTTCCCCTCTCCACAACTCTTCTTCATCTTTTCTTCTATGTCGTCTACTCCTTCTCTGTCCCCCTCCTTTCCCTTCTCATCCTCTGCGCTCTCTCTCTTCCTCCCATCTCGTCTCCACCTTCTCATTCTCTGTTATGTTTCCTCTCCCCTTAGGGCTCTTCGCCTCGTTTGTTCCCATGTCTCTTCGTTCCTCCTCCCTAATCTTGTATTGTTCTTCATGTCTTTCTAGCTCTTTCAACTAGTTTTCCCCACCCCCTTCCCTCCAACCCTCGTTCAGTTTCCTTTTCCCTATTTTCGTCTATCTTTCGCCCATACTTAGGTTTCATCCCCACCCCCATCTATCAATCTATTCCGTTGAGTTTGCCTACTCTATATCTTTAACTATTTCCTTTCCCCTACATCCTTCTCCCCCGCTCTCGCTTCTGATAGGAGGACTTCCCTAATTCTCTTTCTCCTTTCCCCTCATTTCTTATCTGTGTCACTTCTGCCCCCTCTCTGTGCCACTGCTTCTCTGCTTTAAGCAGTCATTCTGCCAAAAGGATTCCCGACCAAGTAGGAGTGCATAAAATGAACATTCAAATCTGAAGGTTGATTTTTTTGTATTAAAAAACCACTTTTCTTTTATGGTCGGAGAAATATGCTAATTTTGAGACTTTTGGGTTTTCATGAGCTGTATGCAAAATCATCGTATTAAAACCAATAAAAGACTTGAAATATTTCAGTTGGGTGACAATTGAATCTAAAATTATATGAAAGTTTAATGTTTATCATTACATTAACGGAAAAGAATTAAACTTTTATTAAACTGTATAACAATATGCTAATTTTTATAATATATATATATATAGCATTTACCATTGCTAGAATAACTAGAACCTCAAGATCTGGGTTCAAACACCAAGCTTCCCTTCCAGGGATCACTTTTGGCTGCTCCCAACATAATTCCGGGAGGCTTGCCAAAGCCTCTTGGATATTTATTTCTCATTTTATTATATTTCCCAGGTCTGTAACATGAACACAATATTGTATGTTTAAATAAAGACCAAAATAACAAACTAAAACAAATGTGTGCTACAAGAACTAGTTCATAACAATTCATTCATTTTTTTGGAGCGTGTTTGCAACAGACAAACCTCCTCTAGTGTTTTCAAGCACTGCCTGGTGATTACCGAAAGACCCGAGTGCACCAGCACATCATGTAAACACCCGCATGCTTGTCCTCAGTGGGCCAGAAACAGATTGCAAACGGCATGTCGTCACTTCCCATTTAAACACAACATATCAAGCAGCACAGAGACATAATGCATGAATCAGCAAGGGTTAGTCATGATATGCAGACATGAACTACTGTCGAGGTGCATCTATTAGTGATGCGATAAACATCCTAAAATAATTGCATTTTGAATACTTGAGTGCTCACTAGCTTCTTAATTGAGTACGGAGTTATTAAAGTGAGCATCCCTACTCCCGGCACAAATCAACCGGGTATTTTAGCCATGGGTTCAGAAAGCAGGTTGAGAGCAAAAACGGATCATCTGAGTGGAGTTCAGGAGACAGGTTTTAGACCTGCCCATTAGAGAACAGAGTAAAGGGGGCTAAAAGTATGTAGAGAATCAGATGGACTACAGTCTGTAATTAGAACTACAAAGTGCTGCAATATGGTAAGAGGAGCTGATAACATGGACAATGAGTGCAGAAACAAGGTGTGCCCAATAAAGTGATAGATGAGTGTATGAAACAGCTTAATGTGGTCACACAGGACAAAGCAGAACCAAGTGTGTCAGGCTAGGTTTCACAAATTAGCTCTCAAAGTCATGGGTCAGGTTAAAAGATAGAGAGAATATAAAGAATAGAGACTGAGCTCACAACGACAATGCATGACAGGTTTTTGAAGGCTGACATTATTTAATGAGCCTAGAGTGCAATCAATTTTATTCACCAGAATGAATAAAAAATGAAGGCAAGAATGAAATATTGTCGCTGTGTGTGGTGGGGATTTCCAGTAAGGCTAATAGTGAAAGCAAAGGATATTTAGCAATCTGGTTGCACAGCCCAATGGTATAAAGGGTACTTTTCCATGACTACATCAGGTCAGGCTGTGTGTGTGTGTGTGTGTGTGTGTGTGTGTGTGTGGGTGTGGGTGTGTTCACGTTAGATGTCAGACACGGGCTGGCAGGACTCAAGGATGTGTGAGAGTGGTGTCTGCTTTAATGGCTAGTGTCTTGTCACACCAACTTTACTAGATTTGAGAGGTTCTTCCACTGGCTGTGGATTCCTGCAGCTAAATAATGTTTTATTTTGTCTTTTTCATAAGAAAAAAGCATTCTCTATATAAAAAAAGGACCACAGCTTTCAGGTCTCATTATCGCATCAAAGCTGTCCCAAATTGGTGTGCCACCGCACAGAAGTCCTGTATCGACCCACATGCTGGTGTACGGCACTTTTACAGCTACTATAGACTTGACTGAGAACCAGAGACATTAGACAAGGAATCTCCAATCTCAGTTTATGTGAGGTATCAAAAATACAGCGGTACCTCGGTTCTCGTTGTTAATTCGTTCCAGAAGGCGTGTCGAGAACCAAAAACAACAAGTACCGAGCAAATGTTTCCCATAAGGAAGAATGTAAATGGAATGAATCGGTTCCAGATCCCCAGATAGCAGCCCCCCTATATAAGGCATTATATGCATTAAAGGAGCTGTATTGTAAGATAAGATAAGATAAGATGATCCTTTATTAGTCCCACAGTGGGAAAATTCACCTTGTTGCATCAGCTAAGGAACAGTACAGCACTCAGTATAAGAAAGATACAGGAGCTCCCTGATTTATGATGGGGATACGTTCAACAAATCCATCATAAGTTACATGGATCACGAACTGATGAGTTTAGCGAGTGTTTGGTAGAGCGGTCTGTACTGCATCATAGTGGAAGTTATTGTTTAAAACACTTACATTAACCTACACATGGCCAAATCCTTAACACCGAGCTTATTTTATAATAAAGTGTTGAAAAATCTCATGTAATTTAGTGAGTCAAGGATTGAAAGTGAAAGCAATAGCAAAAACACGCGCTAAGCTAACTGCAGCCTGTGTTCTGGAGCATTCGGTTCCTGTTTAGGACCCATGAAGACTTATTGGAACTAAGAAAGCTGTACTGTAGATGGAAAAATAAAGAAAACCATGATAGAAATAGTGGAGATTCTTGTGAACCTGAATCACTGTGTACCGAATCGTCACGAATCATGAATCAGCTGAAACGAGTCGTACGGCTCAACTCATACAAGTTTAAGCAAGTGCACGGCGTACCGAGCAACCGGCGAGAGCAGAGGCTAATTTTTCTATTTTTTTCGGGAACTGAGGTACCACTGCATGTTAAAGTTCTCGGTTTACAAAATGGATTTGTCGGGATGTATCCCCATCATAAAACAGGGACTACCTGTGAACTGAACTTAATATGTAAAGTAATACGTAAAGCCCAGTTTCCAATCCCAGCAGATCCTCTGGAACCACTGTTTCCAGCAGCTGGAATGTCAAATGAGGGGCTTTTTTAAATTTCATTTTTAACCAAAATCCCATGCCAGAGTAGAACGGTGCAGTGACGGAGAACAAGAACAGTGCTTTCTACTAAGCAGCATGCCTCAGTTTCTAGCAAACACTGACAGGTCACCTTGTAAGGCTCACAGGTGGATGCCATAGCCAGTCCATCTCTTTCTGCAAGGTCTCTAACAGCAGCAGAGAAATGCTGGATCTGACCTACAGAGCGCCAAATGAACTACGGAAAAACGCAGCTATCGTGGCAATGCTACAATTCCACTCATGAAGACTGAAAACTGTGGGCTCAGCAGGATGAAACATGGCTGCATTTCTAAATCACCATTTCCTCCACATCTGTAGCTCACTAAAGTGGTAAATGGCTGTATTTGTAACCTCACTGCAGCTTCCTTCTCATCGGGGATCATCATCATGCGCTACTAATGGGTGGCACACACCGCCGGAGTCCGCGGTCAGCGTGGAGGCACGGAAACAGTTCCTTCACAGACGGTGGTCCTCCCCATTAATCCCCATCATCTCTTTCCTCCAGTATGTCAATGTCAGTAAAGCCAGTCAGCCACGTGGCAGTTGCTAAGCAACCACGAGCATGTACGCCAGCATTAACCACAATTCACCTTTCACCGTACGAGCCTTGTACACTAATCCCACGGAGCACCCAATAAAGTCCAACGTCCCCTCTCAAAGATGGAGTCGGTCAGACACAAACACACTCCAGCGCCAGCGCCTGCTACTCGGCGAACTTTTTTCTTACCACGTGGTCGGGCCACATGCAATGTGTGTCTAGGCTTATTGCTAACTTCAGTGAGTCTTCCAAGTGTGTGCTCTGGCTGAACTGTGAAGAACTGTTATGGCCATCGCGGCCGAGTGGCGCATGCTTCAGCTCGCCGCTTTGTTTATAGACACTTCTGCCAGACCTATCCAATCAGGACCCAACTGTGAATTTCTCTCACGCAAAGTCATACGGCGAGTGATGCTAATATGCCAATAAGGATGCCAACATTGTATTCAAGGCTGCTGTGATGGATGCTTGTAAAAGCAAAAGCATAACGATTCATTAGTGCAGGAATAAAACTGTGGCTGTTCCTGGCTTCCTGGTTTGTGTATCTTTAGTGGCGCAGCAGGGAGGGAAATGAGCGCTGGAATGCGTTATGAGTAATCATTCCTGATATTTCTTCCGGTAACAATAAGTCAGAATAGGAATGTCTGTTCACTTCTCACTCCAACTTTCCAAGTACGTCCACAGAATGTCATTTCCAGTCATATAAGAACAGATTCTTGAGCTGTTGCTGCTCGTTTATAAAGCATTACACAGACAAGGTCCCACTGACATCACCGATACGCTGGTAAACTGGAGGTCTAATGAAATCTCCGATCAGTGTACTTTACTTGATTATTTCTTAAACTTAATACTTTTACTTGCCACATTTCAAAGGAAAAATCTGTACTTTTCACTCACTACATTTCCAAAACATTGGTGTACATTATATAATTTCACACAAGTGAGCCAAAACATTAGGACTACTCACAAATTCAATAAAGCAAGATTAAGCAACGAAAGAGGGTTGTCTGGTCTGATGAGTCGCATTTTCTTTTCCATCAAGTGGAGAGCCACGTGTGCGCCGACAGCCTGGGGAAGTGATGACACCAAGATTCAGTGTGGAAAGCAAGCCAATGCTCCGGGCAGTGTTCCGCTGAGAACCTCCGTGTCCAGGCATTCATGTGGAAGTCAGACTGACAGCCACCTAACATGGTTGTAGACCATCCTGACCGGTGTATAATGCATCTGCACTTTGGTTAGTAATGGGCTCCTCTCCAAGCTTCAGTGAGCAGAAGGAATGCTACACTATCATCATGCAAATCCATTCCTGTATTACATTCATGCAGGCAACCAAAACGGATTCTTCCTCTGTGCCTCCATTGTCAAGATGAACCCAGATCAATTCAAAACAGCATTCTCTACAGAATAGTGAAAATAAACTACTCATGGAGGGTGTTAGCCTGCCAGGCAAGCGTGACAATTTAATTTTTGGCTGCAGCTTCCTTATGATGCTCAGTGGGAGAGGAGGAGAGCAGAGTCGATGCCTTGACTCACCAACTAAGGCGGCCGTGTCCTCTGTGGTCCCTCCAACTCAAACAGAAGCTAGCAGCAGAACTTGCATGACTGTGGTTTCAAACGGCAGGAGGTATGCTGCCGCCGGGCTATAATTACTCACACGGTCCCAGCACAGACCGGGCAAAGCTAGCTTCAACTTCACACTGCAGACCAGCAACAGTAGTGGAGTACGCTCAGATTTTTACAGCTCCTGCAATTCGTACCAGTATCGACCCTTCCAGGAGTATAAAAGTACTTTGCTTTAAAGAGACACATTCTGTAAGTGCAAAGACGTTTATTAAATAAGTATTTCAAGCCCAGACATCCTTTCATCTGATTCTCATTACAACCAAACCTATCTATTCAAAACCTGCTAATGTTGCTTCGGTAAGTCTGAACTAAATGGAGCACCAGGGTGCATTAGCAGCATGCAGGCACAACAAAACGATGCTGCCACTGGTGTTTAATTATTTAGAAATATAGGATAAATTATCCAGCCTGTGTAAAGTACACCTTAACATTTGTTACACTGCCCAGATGGGCCATCAAGCCTGCTCCAGAACATTTTTGATTATTAATGTTGGTCAGTTACCACATATCAGCTTATCATAAGTGCTGAGGGTAAAATAATCAGATCCCAATATTAGCTTTCCTCAGATTTGCAAAGCAAGTGAATGTAAAAACTTCTCCCTTTTGCTGTTACGACAGTGTGCACTCAAGCTGCCATGGGCTCTACAAGCTTGGGCAAAATCTGGTGATCCAGGTTATCCAGCATGATTTCACAATACAGTGGTACCTCAGTTCGTATTGTTAATTTGTTCCAGAAGGCTTGTCAAGTACCGAGCATCCCCCCACCCCCACAGGGAAATATGAATTAGATGAATCCTTTCCAGGCCCTCAGAAAATCCAGAAAATCAGGGAGTACCTGAAGATGCACAGCTTAATTCTTCATTTGTAAGTCTCTTACCTTTCCTCTTACACCATATCCCGCAGTGTATCCTTTATGTACACTCAATGACACAAAAATAAAGCACCCAGATAGAAATGTCAGAAAAAGTCGGCATGCAATTACGTCGCAGGTGGATATTTAAATGATAGGCTACTTCTGGGTAGTGTACCTCTTGGAGAGGGATCTTTGCTGCTAGACATGCCTCTACGACACACCCAAAGACATTTCGCCCAGTTGACAGACTTTGAGAGGGGGAGCATCACTGGACTGAAAGAAGCAGGACGATCATTTTGATGGACTGCCCCCCCTCTAAGCCATTCTGATCTAGGATGGTTCCGTGAGAGCACCATAGTGGGTACCGTCACTACACCCCTGTCTCTGCCCCGACAATTTCCAGGAGCTTAGCAGAAGGAAATTTGTTGTCACGTCGCCCATTACGTGTCCTGCCATTGGCAGCCAGTTGTCTTAGTTTGCAGTGGTGTTGTGAACAAGAAATCTGGACCGCTATGGACTGGAACCGTATCGTCTTTAGTGACGACTCCAGGTTCTGTTTGGGATCTGCCTCCAGTCCGAGTACGGAGGCCTCGTGGTGAGCATTACAATCCTGCCTTTGTTTTGGAGTGACACACTGCTCCAACTGCTGGTGTGAGGATAGGGAGAGCCGTCGCATATGACAGTCGGTCACCCCTAGTAGTGATACAAGGGACACTAACAACTCAGCGATTACTGCAGGACATCCTGAGGCCACGGGTTTCCTTTCATGGCAGGGCTTTTAACTGGCATTTTGCAGCAGAATAATGCTCACCCACAAACAGCAAGGGTTTCACAGGAATTTACATCAGATAGCAACACGTCCTTGGCCTGCCCGGTCACCAGATGCATCAGCAATCAAGCATTTGCTGGACCTGCTGGGATGCCAGCTTTGACCCATTATGAGTGTGGAGGATATCCAGGCAAAGATGTGGGCAAATGTGTCAGAGGAATGTCTAGCAGTCAATTTTCCCTCACCAAGTGGTACACTGCCCAAAAGTAGCCTCCGAGAGCCTTTTCATGGAGCAGTGAGGGAAGCACTTTTACACCCGCTTGTGGCAAGACCCAGTGTCTAATCAGACCACACCAGTAATCATCTATATATCTGCACACCACAAACAACTTATGCACATACAGTCTTCCTGGTATTTTTCTCTCAAATTGTTTTTTAATGTCCATAACGCCCATACACTTTTAAACCGATTACAAAGCAGACAGCGAAAAAGTCCATAATACAGCACTGATAGGAAAGACCAATACATTTTTCAAGATCTACCATTAGCCACTGGTGCAACTTTTCATAAAGAAGTGAAACACCGAGGCTTGTAAGAGCAGCGCTATTTTCAGCGAATTAAAACTAAAAAAGGAACACAGTGTGTCTAAATATTGCAAAACATGAATGACTCATGCGCACTAAACCTTACTCAGCCATGCCACCGCGCCACAGTTTCATAGGTTGGTACAATTAAAGACATCAAAGACATAGATGTTCACACAGTTTACCTCTTTTGTCTTTCTAACTGCAACCACGAGCTTAAACATGAAGGCTGAATAAAGAGACTGGGAACCTGACTGACAGCAACAGTATGAGCTCCACCTTACTGCACAGGATAAGCTTTGATCAGGTATTGCTTGAGGTTCAACAACAATATCTGTAGTCAGGCAAGCATCTGGGAGACATACCGCCACAAACCCGGATCATTTGCTGCTTCACATTAAGTTCACTAACAAACAACAGCACAGATCCCACAACAAACCTCACAAGACAGATTATATTTATAGGCTCTTGTGTATTCCTGACTCTGGCTCCACAGGCTCTGTTCAGCTTACATACTGTGATTATTTCCAAAGATATTTCGTGACGTTGGCTGCTCTTTTTGGTACCAAGTCAGCTCATTCATGCGATATGAAATACAGTACTGAGCAAAAGTCTTGGGTCACCATCAGATTTGTCGTCAAGGGTATCCTGACCATGTATTAAATACTGTCGATGATTGGACCTAAAAACTTGGATTCATCACTCCATAATACACTTTCCACTGATCTTCATTCCAGTCTTTGTGAGATTTAGCACATCTTGGTCCTTCTGAAAAGTGGTTTATTGGCTGCTACCCTTCCAAAAAGACCATTCCTGACCCTTCTTCAGACTGTAGAAGGGTCAACTTGGCATCCCGATGAAGCTCCAGGTGCTGCTATTGCTCAGGTGCAAGGGGAGGTCCCACTAAATACCTGCCACTGTAGCAGTTTTTTAAATGTACCATACAAAATGTCCTATATTTTCTGGATGTATTTTAATAAAAACACTGAGAAATAATTATACGTGATCATAATACCATAAAACGATGGTATATCTAATCTAATGGTGGCCTAAGACTTTTGCTGAGTACTGTACATTAAGTTGTCCCTTTCAAACCACTGCATAGAGCTTGAACTCTACTCTTTTTATATTTAAGAGTTTTGAAACACCAAGTACTGGCTTAGATTTGGCTCATGTTCTTTTATTAAATAAAAAATGGCCACCTATGACTGAATTGTACCTAGTAGCCTGTAACACTTCCACGAATTCTGACTGGAATTTCCTGTAGCCTGTGATTTTTTGCCACTGCTGGTAGGCCTGTATGACCGTACGCTTCAACACACCTGCAAGCTCAGCTACTTCCCTTCACACTACAGCCTTTGGCACGCCCAAATGCAATCCACCAAATGCAGCTTGGGACGTTGAGGAGCGGGAGATTCACGTCACGGGATGTGCAAGCCGACAAATCTGCAGCAACTGTGTGATGCCATCATGCCAATATGGACCAAAATCTCTGAGGAATGTTTGGGAATGCAGCACCTTGCTGAATCTATGCCATGAACGGATTAAGGCAGTTTCTGATAGAAAGGTGGGTCCAACCCGGTACTAGCAATGTGTACCTAATCAAGTGGCCGGTGAGTGTATAATGTTTACGAACTACACATTGAAAACAGGTAAAGTAAATAACTTTGAGAGTCTCATTACAGGGCACCTGATTACACAACTGTACAACGAGAACGGGAACGATCACATGACAATTTTCATTTCATGTCGATTTATCGTGCAACGCTAACACGCTTTGATGTTCCTAGCGCACACTCCTATTATCTCCTACGGCCTGTGAGGAGAGGGACTTTTTTTCACCTTATTTAATCACAATTCCCTGACAGCACACCAGCTCACTGCTCAAAGCGTGCAGACAGGAAGCACTTAACCACTCTGTCAGATGCACCGGTTGGCCCGGGGCAGGTTCGCTGATACCCGAAACGAAAGAGATTTGCATAACCTGTTGAAAAAGTGTGTTGAGCCTGGCTACCCGTCCCTCACACTGCAGCCCCGCTGCTCCAGATGGGTCACAGAGGCATGGCTGGCAGCTACCTGTGCCATTAGCGAAGTAAACCGCCTGTACACTCCTGACAATGGATTCCTGAATAGCCCTCGCATCCCTCTGGGCGCACTGTGCCTCTGAACTGCAATTACACACGAGGGTGCTGGGAATAACAGAGAAGGGTCTGCTCATTAGTCAATGGCCACACCAAACAAATACCAACCTTTTAACAAAGGCTCAGTTTAAAGAAGGTTCAATCTCTATCATTTTTGCAAATACAACACAAGCGGTACCTCGGTTCTACCGAGCAAATGTTTCCCATAAGGAATAATGTAAATGGAATGAATCGGTTCCAGACCCTTAGATAATCCCCCTGTATAAGGCATTATATGCATTAATGGAGCTGTATTGTACAGGAGCTCCTGATTTATGATGGGGATACGTTCCAAATCCATCATAAGCTACATGGATCATGAACTGAGGAGTTTAATGAGTGTTGTAGAGCGGTCTGTACTTTTTATAGCAATGCCTATGATAAGTAAGTTAATGTTCAAAACACTTACATTAACCAACAGCTGGTCATCATTAACACAAAGCTTATTTCATAGTAAAGTGTTGAAAAATCTCATGTAATTTAGTGAGTAATGGATTGAAAGTTAAAAGTAAAAGCAAAACACTTACTCTATTGGTGAACTCCGGGCACTAGCACAGCTGCTAAGCCAACTGCAGCCTGTGTTCTGGAGGATTCAGTTCCCATTTTGCTTTAAGCTTTTTAGGAGCCATGGAGACTCATTTGCACTACGAATACAGTAATGTAAATAAAGAAAAATAATAAAGAAAAACACGCTCTACAAAACACTCGTTACTCCTCAGATCATGATCCATTTAGCTTATGATGGATTTGTTGAACGTATCCCCATCATAAATCAGGGAGTACCTGTACAATACAGCTCCATTAATGGATATAATGCCTTATACAGGGGGATTATCTGGGGGTCTTGATTCAATTTACATGATTCCTTATGGGAAAAATCTGCTTGGTACTCAGAACCACTGTATTTTCGTCATAAAAGTACCTCATAAAATAAATATCATAACTGGTAATCACACCGTCTTGGCAGCACTCCATCAGCGAAATCGCAATAAAAAATGTTGCGATGCAGCCAAACAAGATCAGACACGATGAAAATAATGTTGCTGAATTATTAAAATGTAATAAATGCATCCTCAAGCATTCTGCTGTGCGACTCTCTGCAGTGCCTACTTCATTGGAAAATGTCTTTTAGGGTCAAATATAAGCATTGAAAAAAATACAATTTATAATGACTAAAATGGAAAAGACCAGTGTGATTAATGTAATAAAACATTGAATTGACTGACAGCTATGGCTTCTTTTCAGACCAAGCCGAGAGCAGCTGAACACACTTAGGAAGCGATTAACCGCTGAACACATGAACCCAGAGAGCAGACCAATTATACTTTCTTGGGCTCCTGGTCTTGATGGAAATGGCATTTTAGAGAAACTAAATCACAGTAATCTACATGTGACCTACGTGACTGCAGATGCAAAAAAAGTGGTTTTTTTTGTTTTTTTAAACACATTTAAACTGAAAGGGATGAAACGGTGTTAAATCTGCCCTCCGAAAGTTCTGACTTAACTGGGAGTTCCCCCTGCTCCTTTCACTCAGCCGTGCATCTCATCTGCTTTCCTGAATAAAGTGCACAGTGCAAAGGGCAGACATCATCTGATTTATTTGAAGCAGTTTAAATACCACTACAGCCATAAAGAACTGAAACCAAGTCTGGGTTATTTCTTTATCCAATCACAGAGAGGAGCGAAACCAGCATTCAATGTTACTGGCCCTTCGCCCCCGGAGAGGGGCATTTTGTAGATCGCACGGGACTTTCAAAGGTGCAAAGCGAAAGTGAATGGACTTACTACCGAATTTTAAATGTGATTTTAAATGTCAACACGTGCAACAGAAACAAGACGTGACAGCAGGCTATATCATTAAACAAATTGTATTTATCAACTGAAGTCGAAAATCTGAACAGTTCATGCTGTAACAGAGACCAAGAACACATCAGCATTAACTGTACACTCCTCGGCCACTTTATTAGGTACACCGTGCTAGTACTGGGTCGGACCTGACTTCAATGTGTCCTTCACTCTGACAAACAGTACGGCAGAAAACTGCCTCTCGCAAGGTAAAGCTGAGACATAAATCTGCCGCTGACACGCTAGCTTAAGAGACGAGGGTCTGTGTTGGTTCTCCAGAGATGGAGCAGCAGTTCTTTTTCTGAAGCGGTTATTTTAACAGACAATAAATCCACGTTTCATCAGACGTTTCATGAGATGACGCGTTCTGTCAGCAACCACCGTCAGAATTCACTGCACTGGGAACAGCTGTCGCTTGCTTCAGTGAAGGAAAGCCATCAGATCTGTGACGTTTATGCTCTCCATGCAGGAGGTGGGAAGATACGGCTGTAGGTTTTTTCTCTTGCCTGTTTTCCTAACAATCATGACGTTATAGGTACTGAAAACATCACTATACACCAATTCGACGTTAAAACCTGCTACCTGATATATTGCAGATCCCCCTTGCACGGCCAATTCTCTGACCCGTCTAGACACAATACCTCTTTAGATGTCCTGTGGTATCTGGGACCAAGATTCCAGCATTCTATTCTTGACTATATATTGCATTTCAGTCTCCACAAAGTGTTCGGCAAAAAAAAATAAAAAATAAATAATCGTTCTTTAATCGTAATCAAGGTAAAATGTTCAATTAATCATGATATTGACTTGAGGTCATTACAGCACTGCTAAAACAACAAAGGTAATGGTGGCTTTAGACTTTTGCACAGTACTGTATATTGATGGCCATGGCCTATACACATACCAGAATCAAATAGCATTTTAGACACGGCTTAAATCATGCCCCACAGAAGCAAGAGCCCCATTAAGTGAGTATGGCATTGTGCTTCCTGGTGAACAGGAATGAACAGCATAATGCCTGCCACTCCCTGCACTTCCCAGGTCATCAAAAATGTTTTTTTTTATTTTTTAAACACATCTTATTTTGTGACTAATTCCTGGACTGTGAAGACAAAAACACTGACCTCACCTTTAGTGGTTGCAGCTAAGCCCAGCTTGTAATATAAAACATCTCCTTCACTCAGCATATTACTGCGTGGTTTAATAATAACATGTATTAGAATTAGCCTTGGACTTGTGGTTCACCAACCCTGAGGGAGGTCTTACTGTGGCTGTAGAGCAATATAATAATGAAAAGGTGTTGTGCTCAGTAACATTTCTGCTAGAGGAACAAAATGGTATTCAGCAGTTCTCTATTGAAACAGTCTGTGTAATCAGAATATTAATAGCACTGGGGATTAATGCCGGACCGGCCACATGCTTACATTTTCTCAGTAGCATAGCAGATATGAGAGTTTCATGATCATCTTACAATGTTCTAGAGTAAAACTCCAGTCATAAAAGTGGCAATGTTGTATCAAACCACAAACACTCTAGGAGTGAGTGTGAGGGATCTAGGGGTGCCGAACACCTAACCCACTATAACAATCAAGATCAGGAATTGATGCGAGGCATCTGAGAAGCTCGCCGTTTACACTGACCGTAGGACTGATCGTCTGGTGCCATTTCTCGTCTCACATATTTCACCAAAGCTCTTGCATCCAAACAGACAAAGGTCTTTGTATGCGCCAGTGTCAGTGTGCACATGAACCCACCGAAACAAACTGGGGTCACTCCTGCATTATTTTATCTTGTAATCACTAAATCGCTCAAACACAGCACTGCAGATAATTAGACACATTTTCAATAAGCAGTTCAGTTTAAACAAAGTGCATGTGTAACTTGACTTGAATATGAATACTTGAGTGTTTCCTCCCCTACATGTTACCCCCATTTATTCTGGTCAGGGTCTGGAGATGATACCAGAACTGACAGGGTCCAGTGCCAGTCCATCGCAGGGCTGGGTAAGGGTCACTGTTGGTGCCCCGTCCGCCCTTTCCCTCAGAGCCAACTGTTTCTACGAGACACCTGACCTGGCCAGAAGGCATCATCGTGACTCGAATCCAAATCACTGCGGTGGTGAAGCAGCAAATTGTCATTATAGTGTTATGTTAATAGTGGCCATTAACTCGGTGTTAAATGACATTTCATGTTTGTATTATTTAAGTCAAATTTATCTGCCAAAACTCTCAGAAACTCACAACAATCAGTAAAACCAAAGTAGAACTCAGCAAACTAAAGATCAATTCAAGAGAAAGGTGGGTAATTGTCTGCGAGGTCACAGAGAAACAGAGGGTAACTTCTAAGCAATTAAAGGCCTTATGACTCCATAACTTTAGTTTCGTTCTTAGATTTATCATCTACGCCTCCCAAGGAGGTCGGGCCCCTTTTTGAGTCTTGGTCCTCCTAAGGATTCTTCCTCATAACACTCAGGGAGTTTTTCCTTGCCACTGTCGCCCTAGGCATGCTCAATTTGGGATTGGACGTCATTATTAGGAGATCATCTAAACTTGTAAAGTTGCTTTGAGGCAATGCTCCATTGTAAAAAGCGCTATATAAATAGATCTGACTTGACTTGACTCAGTGTCTCATTTGTTTAACTGGTTTCTCTGTATCTACTTTTAGGACTTGTGTGGAAATCTGATGACGTTATAGATCTATGCAGAAGTACTGAAAAGACTAGATGGTTCACAAAGCTTCAAGCAATGTAGATGGAGAATACTGGTTACGAGAACGTTCATTTCCATTAAACTAATACCGTGCACATTCAGACCTTCAGTTGTAGTGGTGATCTTTACTCACTTTGGGATCACACATTATTGGATTCTATCTCAGAGAGGGAAAAAGTGCTGCTGTTCAGTTCCTTCATCCCTCTCACATGTGCAACATGTTCTCAAGGGCTAGGGAATGAAACTGAGTGAGGCAGGGTTGAGGGGTTTCATGCAGACATGCTGAAAAGGAAAGTTTTTTTGGGACCTGCCTAAAGTGTGCTGTTGTGCTTGGCTGGGAGGTCTGAAGGAAAACACACTGATGTAAGGGTACTCGAGACGGGAGAGCTCACTGCTGATTTTGCTCCATAATTCATCATTATGAAACTGGGAGCGCCTGCGGGTACAACGGCTTTAACGCGCAAAACACAAATCAGCCGGCATGCACAGCCTGAGACTTTTGCTGTGACTGTCGTACAGTCACCTGGCCCTGGAGTAATCCGTTATATACGCTCACGTTCGGCGATGTGCGGGAGAGAAATAGAGCGCAGTGATATATTTAGCAAGTATGGGTCCCACCGGAAGAGAGAGGGACCGATCTGCCCGTGGATTGGAGGTGACCTTGCTAAAGATAAGATTACACAATGGGACTGTAATGTTACTGTAACCAGCTTCAGCTCGACTCCTCCCATTGTTTAAACCGCCGACCAGAAAAGCTGCACTGAAAGTGGACCCTGCGCTGCTACTGGAGTGCAGAATGACACAGATTTTGATTCCCATTTCTGACACGTTGTAATTAGGCTTGGGGATAGACATCAAGCACATGCTGTGTTGCAGAAATGATTTATTATGTGAGACTTACAGGTGTTTTGCTCACATCACAGCACACACGCCACATTCCAGTCTAGAGGGTAGAGTAGGGGCGGGCGATAGGGTGAAAATATTGCATCACAAGCATGAAAGACATTTTCACAATACACTATATATCTGGTAGCGACACATTCTTAAACTACTTTTCAAATATCATCCCATATGTAGTAAAGTAACTTTTATTCAACATGTGCTGCACTTCATCCCATTAAATCAGGACTAATTACACTCTTTATAATGAAACATGTAGTTGGTCCGTGTTCTATCTAAATGGCATTTTGCCTCTACCTACATCTTCCACTTCGTATCAGTTTGAAATGTCTGGGTCCTATCTTTGACAATATGTTGTATAATATATGGTCATTATACCATTGCTAAAACAACAAAGCTAATGGTGGCCTAAGACTTTTGCACAGAGCTGTAGAACTCAGGTTCTGATAAATTAGATTTACCAACATTCATGCATCTTCAGTGCACTGCAGCACCATTATCCATCCTTTAACCCTTGGGGGCACAGCAAGGCAAAAATAAATAAATAAAGGCAAAACATTTAAGACGCAACGCATGCCACTTGTAATAATTCCACTGTAAAGGCAATTTATTTTGTTCAATAAGTTGCAATGTCGTATGAATTGCAATGTTTAATACCAATTCCAGGGGAGTTTGGAAGAAAGAGACATGTACGTGTGGGAGTGGCAGGGCTCGAACATATTCTCATCTACAAAAGGAAGCACTCCAGAAAGCCAGGGATCCACTGCCCTAGTTTGAAAACTGTGACAACAATAAAGTCTGCTAAGCAGCCAGCGTTTAACATCTGTAATATCTCAATTAAGCCAAAGTGAAGGACGCTGCATGGGAAAAATCACAGCCCCCAAGAACTCTAAGCCTCGTTCAGGTTCTGAATGACGGACCCGCTGTGAGTATCAGGTTACCGATCAACACAGGAACAGAGGAAATTAAGAGGAAAGATACCTGAGCCAACAACCAGCAATCCGGCCCAGGAGCGGAAATACAATCGTGTGTATTTTTAGTCGCTCTGTAGACGACAGTCTACAGTGAGAGAGATTATAGTCTGAGTTTTTTTTTTAATGATTATGGTTTTGAAATGAAGGTTTACGATGCAGCCTTCACAGATGAGGTTAATCCATTAGTTAGAAGCCATAAGGAAGTTTAACTGATAGGAGTTTCAAAGAGCTTGAGGTTTAGAACTAGATTAATGGCTGCTACAAATGAAGCACTAGGAGGCATCCAGTGCCAGAGACTCATTTAGTCTCACACCTGTCACCTGTCACACTGCAGGATTGCTCTGTGCTGGTAAATGTGAAGCTGTCACAGAACGGAGTTCAGATCGATGAGACGCCTGAGACATGTGGATGAAGCTACATGCTTCCCTGTAGTCTGCAATGTCATGATTCAGAATAGCAAAGGCCACACGCATTCCACACAAATACTCCGTTTCCCACGGATAACGCTTTCTTTGCATGGTACTTGCCATGTATCTGATACTATTCTCTCACATGTGCTACATCTGTACTTAAGCTACAGTGGAACCTTGGAATTCAAACTTAATTGGATCCCGTATCCAGTCTTTCATATCTGTATAAGAGACACCTCAAACAGTCAGACTCCAAACTCAAGCATGGCCAAGACCAAAGAGCTGTCGAAGGACACCAGGAAGAAAATTGTAGACCTGCACCAGGCTGGGAAGAGTGAATTTACAATAGGCAAGCAGGTTGGTGTGAAGAAATCAACTGTGGGAGCAATTGTAAGACATACAAGACCATTGTTAATCTCCCTCGATCTGGGGCCCCACGTGAGATCTCATCTCGTGGGGTCAAAATGATCCTGAGAATGATGAGCAAAAATCCCAGGACTACATGAAGGGACCCGATAAATGACCTGCAGAGAGCTGGGACCAAAGTAACAAAGGCTACCGTCAGTAACACACTACGCCCAGAGGGACTCAGATCCTGCAGTGCCAGGCGTGCCCCCCTGCTTAAGCCAGTACATGTCCAGGCCCGTCTTAAGTTTGCCAGAGAGCGTATGGATGATCCAGAAGAGGATTGGGAGAATATCATGTGGTCAGATGAAACCAAAAAGAACTTTTTGGTAAAAACTCAAGTCGTCGTGATTATAGGCAGAAGAATGCTGAGAAGAATGCTGATTTAAAAAACCCTTATTGGTCGACCACTAATTTAGGGTGCCAATGTTCAAAGTCAGAATTAACTCTTCGATGTCCGAACTGCTCAAGCGAAGAGGTGTTAAATGGTGCATCTTTCCCTTACTTTATCTGACAGTGGCTACAAGCTTTTTACAAGACAAAATGAACAACTGTGCAGTCACCAAGAAGTGTGTATGATGTGTGGACGAGGCTGTCATGCTAGATTACACGCAACTCAGCTGTAGTGACTATGCTGCTGTTACATAAGAATGTTATCAGACTTCTATACAGTGTCATTGTAAGGTTCCCTCAGGCTAATTGGCATCCTGTCACCCAGGATTGGCCACGGATCCTTTCACATGCGTCATGTTAAACATCACCACTCTATGCATCCTAAAGCTCTTTCCATCTAGACCCTGCACTGGTCTGTCAGAGCACAAACCTTCATCTTACACAGTCAAATGTTGGGAAGTATAAGAGGCCTAATCAGCTAAAGGAGCAAGCCCATGTGGAAAAATATTGCTCCAAATCGTGTCAAGCTGCAGCACATAGTGTCGTGCTTGAGTCAGCATGGAGTGCCAAAAGAAATGGCATGCTGTTTGCCACAAATATAGATACTAAATTACATTGTAAAAGCTCCTGTTTCGAGCCAATTTACCCTGACCACGGTCACCAAGGGGTCCAGAGCTTAACCCAGAATACACTGGGTGCAAGCAAATGTGTTCCTGGGATAGGATGCCAGTCAATCTCTCAGTCTTGTGACTGCAAACTACGTCTTGTCATCTGTTGCTTTTCTTGTCGTAAGGTCATTTTTGTGCAGAATGATTCCTCTAAAGTGTTTCAGTGCTGGTACCTTGGCTGGTTTAATGTTGTTGTGGACAGTGGACTCACAGAATTTGCCAAAATCTTCGTATTCTGCACGATGGTTAGTTCTCAGGAAATGAGTTAGTTTGAACCCAGGTCCTCAGGCTCTGCACTTACCTCCAAGCCACAGGAGCTGGGTAAATAACACAATCATTCATAAAACAAGATTGTACTGAAGTACATGGCTGATCCTGGCAACAGATCTATTATTGTATCCAAGGGTCCATTTTAGCCCCTCAGGTTTCTCACATCTGGACTCTTTTTGCCTGCGCCTGTCTGCTTACTTCACCCGGTCTCTGTTACCATCTTGGAAGTAAATGCAGATGAGGTCTAAGACAGGATGAGAGCACTCAGGCTCCTCCAGCAGCTGGGTAGCATTAACAGCATGTTTTGATAGGCTGGACTCATATTTAGGAACTATACGTGCGAGATATTTAGTACATATTTAGTGGCTTTTGTCATTTAGTGCAAAATGTCGCCTGTATAGCTAGCAAAGCGTTCCAGCCACAGCACACAGGCAGGATGCCTGGAAAAACATCAAGCTCAAAGTCACATGTGTACTCGAATTACCCAACATCCTGCATGGCAGTGAGCTGCTCCAGTCAGGCTGTTCACTCGTTAGGACTGTACGGAGTGACAAATCCAAGTCTGAAATTGTGTCAACAATACGTCACATATGATCGTTAAACCATTATTAAAACAGCAAATCTAAAGGTGGCCTAAGACTTTTGCACAGTACAATGTGTCTGTGAATCCAAAGAAAGAATGCGTACATACTGTACATACATTCACACCCTAGTCAGCCAAAACATCAACACGAGGCACAGACCGAATTACAGATGATGCTGATTATCTGGCCACAATTAGAGATGCACCACTATACACCAATATAACAGAGATTCTGTGCCGCTCACATTTATCTCTTCTACAAGTACGAAGCTTTAAACACGGCTCAGACGCTAGCGTGTTTGTTAATGAGATCGGGTCTGATGAAGTCTTAGATTTCAGTTGTGTAAGTGCTACTTAATAGTCTCTCCCTAGGCCTGTATACTGCAGCACTAATGAGGTAGCAGGGATACTAATGAGGGATTTGGGATCATTTCGGACAGCCACATCTTCAAACGTGGAAACGTGCTGTTTGCTATGCATGGAGAACGTAAGGTGTGGAGGAACATCTCCGAAAACATTCAGAACAACAAATTTAATCAGATGTTTAAAACAGCATCACCCTGCTAAATATGCAGAATTTTACAAAGCTCACCAAGGCAAAGGGGTTAAAGCTAAAGCTAGTGTTAGGGCAGAACCAAGCACAATCCAGCAGCCGCTGCCATCTTTCTTTAGCAATGAAGAAGTTTCCATTAGAAGAAACGTTTAACAGAAATGTTTCTGTATGCTGCCATTTATAATTCTTAGACAGAAAGAAAACTGGAATCGTAAAGCAGAATCGGCCAATAAAATTGCAATCGGTGCATCTGGAAGGGAAGTAAAAATATATATGGCGTGCCATCCAGGCAGCACTTTGCCCAGTGCATTGTGGGATAGGGATAACCCAAGACAAGAGGGGTTAAAAATGAAGGGGAAAAACCGTGTGCGTTTGTGTGAGCGTGTAGTGGGTGTGTAGCAAACTCAGCTCAAATCCCCCAAAACAAATCCCCTGAACTGCTGAAGTAAGAGAAAACAGTGTTGGTGCATTTAAGCCTCGCCTCGTAGCTCCTGCAGTGCTCAGAACGTATGAGATTCTCCTTTGCCCTGCGCAATTCATAATAAACAATGCACCCATCACATGTAAGGCCATATGGGCCAACTCTGTTGCAAGTGGCACGTTTCTTGTGACTGATGCCCTGCTTACAGTAAGCCATCAGTATGCTTTTTAAACTCACTGATAGTTGTGACACTTAGAGTTATGCATCCTGTCTGTGAACGCACAGAACATTTTATTTATAGGGGGTCTTAAGTACTAAGGCGAATCAAGAGCATCTCTCTGCTGGGTGCAGTTCTGCAGCACGTCTGTGTAGAGAGCAGTCAAAGATGCGAATGGTGTTAGCCAATGTGAAACAGGAGGTTTAAGCCCAGGATATAAAAAGTGGAGCGTGATGTGATATATTGGTTACAGATATCCACAGTGTTGCACTCTTCTTTTATAGGCCAGTGTTGACGTGATCCGAGGGGGAGTGTTCGGGGCTTTCTTGACAGGGGTGGGGGAGGGCTTTGAAAATGTCAGCACAAACCGAGAGATGTATAAAAAGAGCTCGTGGCCATTTGCCACTCGTGCAGGAAATGAACTTAAACCATTTTAGTCGAAATGCTTACTGCAGAGCAGATATTATTCAGCAGTGCACAATGATGTAATTACAGTTCCAGTAATTAAGCTCTCGACAAATAGTGGTTTAATGATTTATGTGAGGCGAGTAAAACTGGCACCTTGTCAGTAACTTTATAATTAAGCATACAATGCTAAACTTGACTCTGTATGAAACTAATGTTAGTTATGCTACAAAATTGGTTCTCTTTGTATAGGCTTTCCCTTTATTGCCCAAAGTATAATGGGATAGAGAGAAACATGCTTCTCAACCATCCTTACCGACTCCTAAGAGTCAAGTCAAATTTATTTCTAAAGCACTTTTTTACAAAGGAGCATTGTTTCCAAGACGTTTTATAACCATCTACATCTCCACAGCCCTAACTGAACTTGTATAGGGTGACAGCGGCAAAGAAAAGCTCCATAAATGTTATAAGGGAGAAACCTTTGGAGAACCAAAACTCAAAAAGGGACCCAAACACCTTGGGCAGCCTAGATTTTATATTCAAGAATTAAACTATGTGATTCAATAATTCAGTGTATAGTCATATTTAAATACACAGACGCTAAGTGGAGCATTTTAATTAGAAAATACATTTAAAAGAAAATATAATAGTGCAGCAAATACAGTAATGAAAGCGAAATAATTAGCAATGCAACTAAACGTCCCCCCCAAAAAACATTGACAGATAAAAGGTTAATGTCAGGCTGGGCCAGAGACATGAAAGCAGAGTGAACATACATGCTTAGAGAAGAACACAGGCTTTAACTGGCAATGGCTGACAAGAGGTTTAAATAGCAGAGGATTAAGGACGGGTGACACGAATCAGCACATGGCTAGGTTTTTTTTTTTTCTTTTTTCTTTACATTACACGCACACGGGACGTGGTGGCTCAGACGTTCTGGGCTATTAATCAAAAGGTTGATGCCCAAGCTGTTTCTCTTGGGTCCAAGGCCCTTAAGTTTGGATTGCACAAACTATACCTTGTAACACTTCCAGCTGTAAGTCACTCTAAACGAATTGTACATCTTACATGTTCCTTACCAGGTCCAACAGTTCAGAACTGAAGGAAGCCATACATCCCTTAGCTTCTGTAGCTAGCAGGATCTCAGACACCGATACTCAGAAAGCGTTCATTAAAAACATCGAGCCCATTTTGTGTTTTCCTAGGATCAGATTAACAGCTGATAACATGCTTAACTGCCCATTTTGTCTTCCTTGCTCCATTTAACATGTGCCCTAAATGGTTCATTCATTATGAATACTGCAGTGCGGGCAGAAGCGATCAGTTAAATGTGAAACTGATAGACGGTAGCAGAAAGCATGGAAGTCTGGGGAGCACACAATTTGTACCAGTTGTTTGAATAATTATAGAAACAAAAACACTTGGGAAGGGTCCAAAGAGAGCATCTGCAGGGAGTGACGAATACACAAATCACTCAAATAGATTTTCTCTTTGTTTAAGGAATGTTGCTCAATAATGCCATGAGTCTCTGTCCAAATAAATCAGTGCTACTTTAAGGAGGCTTGGTTTTGGCACACACATCTGTATCTACTGCCACACTGCTGTAGGTCTAAATATGATCCTTAAAACTGAAAGGCAAATCTACTTAATGGCCCCATGGAATCCCTTTTATATTTAGTCTCAAGTCATTTTTTCCAGTTTTCATTGTGTGTGGTTCACATTTTACCCTCCATATTATGTCATATATTAAATGAATTTGTAACTGGCTCACATTGGAACTGAATTTAATACTGTGCAAAAACAATTCTGCACAGAAATAGAAAGATTTCAATGTTCTCCTCGCTCTCTATGCCTGGTTCTTAGGTCAGTAGAGTCTGAAGGATAAACTAGTCAAGTCAAGTCAAGTCAGATTTATTTATATAGCGCTTTTTACAATGGAGCATTGTCTCAAAGCAACTTTACAAGTTTAGATTATCTCCTAATAACTACGTCCAATCCCAAATTGAGCAAGCCTAGGGCGACAGTGGCAAGGAAAAACTCCGTAGGTCTAGGAAGAAACCTTGGGAGGACCAAGACTAGTAGTGTCCGTTTGGGTTTACTCTGGGTACTCATTCCAAAGATATGCATGTTAGGGTGAGCGGTGTTTCTGAAGTGCCCAAAGTGTGAGAGTGTGCATGAATGTGTGCCCTACGATAGCCTGGCACCCTGTCTAGAGTTGTTCCTGTCTTGCACCCTGTGCCGCCGGATAGGCACTGGCTTTCCCGCGACCCTGACCAGGATGAGCAGATAAGGAAATGAATGAATGAAAAATGAATGAAAGTCATAGGAATTAGGGAAAAATGCAAAAGACAAAAAAAGACAAATCTTTCTGTCCAAAAAGGTTCATGTCAGGCCATAGAGTAGAGACAATAGCAGAGAGTGAACACAGAGCTTAGAACATGCTACTGTTCAGTACACAAACTCTACAAGCCTCTGGCTTCACCTCCATCCCCTAAAGACAAGGAGATTAAATTAGAAATGCACAATCCCATCTATCCAGCCTAGGATTAAGATGGTAGAATGGGAAAGAGATAAAGGGAAAGGGATTGGATTGAATGTCTTTGTTTGCAATCTGCCTTTTTTTTTTATAAATAAAAAGTTTTATTGCTCTTAACTACAACATTTATTACCAGATAACAGAATCACATTCATTCTGGGGGAAAAAATAAAAAAACAGTGTAAATACTTGCAAACGTGTAAGCCATGTACAAGTTAGAGCAGTGCACATGGAGGCAGCATCTTTTTGCTTTTAATCTCAGTTCCAGTTAGAAGCAGTACGTTGTAATGCTGGAAGCGACGTTTTCATCTCCTCACAAACGGCCCCACCCTCACGGGATCTCAGCGTCTCTGTGTTTTCAGTCCCTCAGCAGTCCCAGTTTATGAGCTGCCAGTTCTAACGCAGGAAGCAAAGTTTCTCTGCATTCATTTATCTATTGCTAGTCTAAATAAGGAAATGTGAGACAGGTGAGAGGAATCAATTCACCGGCAAATGGGATCATTGGTGTTCCAGGGGGCAGGTGAGAGCATGAGAATGTCTGACAAGTTAAAAAGACTAAAAAGTCACACTCAAGGCCTTTTCACACTGAGTCTGATTTTTAAGCAAGAATAAAATAGATGGGATTTAACAGTCTTACCTTCACACGATGTCCAAAGCGTTTATCTAAACATTCTGAAAACTCCCTGTCTACATTTGGTACACTTGCCGTGTCTTTTTCACATCGTCAACTTAAAGAAAACCTGACACGAGCAAAGATGAGTGCAGGAAGCTCTAGTTTGTGATTTTTGTGAGCATGAACAGATTAGAATGCACTTCCATCGCTTCCATCCAGTCCCTGTGAGCTTTATCACCATCACTCCCTTCCTTTGAGTTCTATTCCTCCCGATCTTTTCTTTAATAGCCATGTTTTTAGAGGCAGCCTGTTGCTCGTCCTATAAGCTCTTGGATAGGATGAGGATGAGTCGTTCTGCCCAATGACCGAGCTCTGATTGGTCAGCCTGATATTAAATCAACATCAGCAATTAGAACACTATACTACATTTTCAGATCAAAATATCGATTCTTTTTTTTTTAAGGGAGCTAAAAACACATTTTAATGAGGTGTAAACTACAGTCTCAGCTCCTGTAGATGTTTTGACTCCAATGAATTATCAGTGTGATGTATTAAGACGACTCAGATTGTACACCACTGGTTTTAGATTTTCAGTAAACTATTTGGAAAATCGCAATATATCACAATATGCATTGTATCACAATGTATCGTGACAATCGTATCGTATCATTAAGTCCTTTCTAATACCCACGCCAGTTCTTTACAGAGGAGAACATCACAACACACGTTGTGGAAAAGTATAATGACACGGACAAAGGAGATTTCTGAGGACCTTTGAAAAAGAGCTGTCGATGCTCAGCAGGCTTGGAAAGGGTACAAAACCATCTGTAAGGAGTCTGGACTCCAGCAATCCAAAGTCAGACAGACTGCATACAAAAAGAGGAAATCCAAGACCATCGTTACCCTCCCTAGGAGAGATCACTTCAAGAGTCCGTGATATTACAGTGTGCAAGGTCACGAAGGAACCAAGGGTAACTCCAAGGCAATTAAAGGCCTCTCTCCTCACATTGGCTAATATTGAGTTTCATGAGTCCATCATCAGTAGAACACTGAACAACAATGCTGTAAATGGAGGGATCTGCAAGGAGAAAGCCACTGCTCTTAAAAATGAACACGGTTGCCGATATGAAGTTTGCAAAAGATGCTGCTTCCTTATTCGCTCCCTAACCCACACGGCACAGAGGAGCAATGCTACAATAATGTGCACTTAGACTCACACTTTTCTCACTCAGCTGCAATCCAACCCAAACCAAACTCAGCACGGAGATCCAAGAAAGCGACTCTCTGAAATCAAAATCTGCTCATTAGTCAGTCAGCTTTCTGCTTCGGCATGATCTAATAAAGCAAAAAAGCCACCGTTCCAGAGACAACACATCATTTAGCCTAGCTTAGTTATAGGTCTCTGACAGAATGCAATTGTTTCTCAGTGTTTTTTCCCCGATTAGTAACCAAAACAGTAATATTTTGATCAGAGATGAGATTAAACAAATTTAAACTGCAAATTGATATTTGCAGTCCGATATCCTGCCAATTATTTCTTTATAAATCCAGAGTTTCTAAGTGGAAGGTGTCGTACACAAATTCCAGGTCCATTTTTGGGCATATGAATCATTTAGAAATGAGACTCCTGGTCTTGAATCAGGCTTAAGTAGAACACATGACGCGCCTGTTCATGAGCCTCATTGAAATCAGCCTGCAGAGAAATCAGGGAAGATTACCCATCCATATGGAGCCATGCATTATGACCTACCTACATGATTACTGGGGTCTGACTGTACTGCCATTTAGCTATATTAGGAAAAAGCAGCACTGGCATTTGTGATAAATATTAAGATGAGAGAAGCTAGGATGGTGCAGCAGAACATTTCACCAAGCCACCACTGCGGAGACAACAGTCTGTCAGCTGACAACGAATCAGTGTAAAATGGAGGAGTTTTATTATACTGTTTTATTATTAAAGTGCTAGTAATGTTTTGCAATAATCTTTGAAGTACTTCACTTATTACTTTAGCCTCGTCTTTTGCGACAGCCTCATGTTAGACAAAGTGAGGTATAAAGACTAATTATCTATTTATTTATTTGTAGCACCAATATCAGATCGGGTCTCGGTATTGGCTGAATATTTATTACTTGAGCCTTCAGCGCTTGTGTTTAGCTCTGGCTCTGTGTTCTTCCTTACACTTCTTTCAGCCGACTAATGGAAACAGTCTTCTATCACTGTCATACTGCATGTCACTGCTGGCTCTGTAATGGCCTGGATTACATTTCTGCTTCACTTATAAATCACTTCAGATTTGGACGAGAAAGCATCTGCTAAAAGAATGTAAATGTAATGTAAATATATTCCTTAATGCAATTTGTGACATGGCAACCTCGCAGGTTAGTGGACAGACCTCTAGTCATGATGGACTAGATCCACTCTACAAGGCCTGTAATAGGACAACAGTTTGGCGGGGTTGTTGTTTATACCATGAGCACTTACCAGAAAAAAATGGGATGTTTTATACATTTCACTTTGTCGGTGAACAAAATAATCCACCATTTTATTTAGAGATGCATCAATCGCGATTTTCTTGGCTGATTCTGATTTTTATATATCAAGCTTCTCATCCTCTGTTAAATTCTTATGGCTCTTGTTCTGCTTTCAAAATGCAGCAACATGGTTCACCCGGAGTCTAGAGCCTGGAGATTAGGCTGCAAATGTCATCCAAAGGTTCCCAGCTGTGCGTCCGGTCATGTCAAGCCTGGCGTCACACAGGCATGACTGGCCATGTTTAGGGAAGACGACAGTGAACTGGAGGAGGGGGATCATTCCTGGTGCTGCAACAGCAACCCAGCCTTGCACCAGACTGGAATTTGGTCCAGGTCAGATTTCCGCCTCTGCCCAGTGACTCCCGGGACAGGCTCTGGACCCCCTTGTACGCAGACTGGTAAAAGTGGGGTTAAAATAGGATTTCTTTTTAAAGTCTTTCACAGTTGTCCATGTGACTATTTATGGGTATAAACGTACCGATAAGATAATGGTTACCCCATCGTCAGGGTCTCCCTGGCTATAGTGGAATTCACAGGGTGCAGGCAAGCATGAACCCTGAACAGGATGCCAGTCCATCCCAGGTATGGGTAGGGGTGAATGAGTGGGTTTACATTGTTACAACCTGCACTTAATAATCCGATCATAGTCAGATTTCTGCAGTTATCTGATTAATCAAGTGGTCATGTATACAGCATACTCCGATCTACAAATCAGATTAAGAAATCCCATAAATTGGAATTGGCAGTCTGTGAATGTACGCAGAGAAACTAGCGGAAAAAAAACATGATTGCCAGGTCTGCTTAGTCTTAGAGATTTTGCTTCGTTTGGGCTTACTGACATAGGGCAGGTGGAATCTGGTAACCTGGAATTATACACAGCACCTGCTAAATGGCAGTATATCCTCAAGAAAATGAAGGATTTGATTATTTAATACTAACAATGTAAGTCTACGCCACATCTTTCTGTGAGATTTTTGGCTGGTTGTAAAGACAAAATCCAAGTTCATGTACACTCCTTGATCGGATTACTGACAAAATCTGATTTTCCACAGGTATCGGATTATTAAGTGCATGTAAACGGGCTCATTGTTGCCGCACCTCCCAGCACCTCCATTACACGCCATAAACATCCCGCCGATGCCCAACCCAGACAGAATGCAATTCTGGGAACCAGGCCCATGCTGGATTTGATGTTAGAGGGGTAAATTGCTAAATTCACCACAACAGCACCATTTCTGTCCAAAATCCCCAGTTCTCAGCCTGACACACCCACTTCCAAAGCAGACATGAATAGTTTGTTTGTCCGTGGCTTAACAGCTCTTTCAGTACACAACATTTAGACGAGGATATTCTAGTGTTAATATTCTGCAACAGCACATTTACAGTCACATTTTCTAACCTCACTATCTGGCACTACGACTCAACCCTGCCAATCATGTTTAGGTAACAGAATTCCGAATGTCCTGATCCCACATGGTCCATTTTCATTGCAATAATGATCCCATACTGACAATAACAGACCAACGGGTAATAAAAGTGCAGAGTCTCAGGAGCGACAGCAGCCTGCTTTATAACATTAGTGTCCTGGGTACTCCTGGATGATTTCTGATGTGTCTACCATCATCACACAGAGACACAGCAGTGGTGTAGTTGAGGCCACATGAACGTCTATCCATCCAAACTTCTGTTATTCAGATCCCTGCAGTAATGTATCTGAACTACTAACACATGAGGACCGAGAAACATCACAGAACTAGACTGTCTTTGGAATGGCTGTTACCATTACTTACATCTTCCACTTTCGTTCCACTTATTGATTATTAAGCAACAATGGATTATTTTGTTATAGCAATTCCATCACGTGGTGATTCATGTTGAAGACACCCTGCTCAACAGCCAATCAATACTGCTGACCCATGAGCAGAGGCGGGAGTTAGAGCTTAAGAGCCAATTTACTGCTTGGACTAGAGACTGTTCTAACTCGGCTGTTCTAAAGTCTCATTTAGAGACATTTTTGTAAGTTACTTGTGTTTCTGTGGGTGACTTTACACTATTTATTTGTATCAAGCTGTAAATGGTGATCATAAGTGTTTGTGCCTGTCCTATTGTAAGTAGTACTCCTTTGCTTATCAATTACAAGTGTCGATTTCAAAACTGTGAAAAAACAAATGTGCAAAATGTCTAAAGAATGTATACATTAGTGATGCACGATATATCGGTGGCCGATAATTATTATACATTATAATATATAAATCATATATTATATATTTACCTATGAATATGTATTTGCCTTTTCTTTTAGCTGTTACTCATTAAGCAAAATATCTGATGTTGCCGACTGTATAGTTATGCATGCATTGTATTCTTTCTTGGGGCTTCTCAATCTTAAGCTTTCTTATACATGTAATTATTCTTGTTGGTGCCTGTTCCAATTCAAGGCTAAAAAAAGATTCTTCCCTTTTTAAAAGTTAGAAAATAAAAATGGAATGAAACCATTTTTCCTTTGAGTGAACTGCAACGTCTTTTTACAGAGATCATCATGTCTGATTTACCTGTTTTATTGCTTATTATTTTATTTCTATAATGATGTATTGATCAAGTTTTTAACAACGGTTCCTATATGGATTATAACACGAAATGTTGTTTAAATGCAGATTAAATTATTGATTTCTTAACATTGGTATCGGCCACAATAATGTTCTAAATGTCGGTTATTGCATCAACCTAAGAAATTCAATATCGGTGCATCCCTAATACACACACACACACACACACACATACACACACACACACACACACACCATATACATATACATTTAGTACACTAAATATTTCAGACTGGACTAATCCAGTTATCACATACAAAATGCACCAGTGGATTAGATAGGTCTAATCTGATGTAATCTGCTTCAGTATTTCAGGCTTACTGAATCCGTGCATACCTCTATGCAAAATATCTATATGATGACACACCCAATAACAACAGGCAAACAAGTACAAACAAAACAAGCTAAAGTGCAGGAAGAAGGATAACACCTAGAAGCCTGACAAACCTGCTAGCTCACATCCATCTGTAAATGCGATTTAATCTGGTCGAGTGCAACAACAGAAAGGCTAGCTTGAACATGTCATTCATTAAGCACAACATAGCAGTTATTCAGAAAATTATGACACTACACTGGAATTCAAGCGTGGATCATGTTGGCATAACATGCTCATATATGCCAAGAGCGTCGGAGAAGGCTGGAAGCAGCTCTCAGGTAGTGCCAGCTTCAGTCAGAATGGCAAAGGCGCAAAGAATTTTAGTGCTATGATGTATTTAACTCACTTTTGAGGTTTCTTTTGTTTTACTAGTATCATATTAAAACACAGGCTTGAACTCCACTCACAAACAAACTCCAAAAGTGTCATTTCTGCTTCAAACAACAGTTTCCCGAATTTTCCCTGGTGAAGTGTTTGTAAATAAGTCCATGATGGTTACTTGGACGAATTTATGGCCAAGTGTTGAGATCGAGTCAGACCTTAGACAAGCAATCTGTAATTTCTGTCATTTAGCAGACGCCCTTATCCAGTTGTGGGTTATCCAGTTGTGGGTTAACCACCTTGCTCAAGGACCCAACAGTGGCAGACTGGCAGGGATGGGATTTGAACGCTTCTTGTCCACAGTCCAGTGCCTTAAACACTAGGCTACCTCAGGCCCAATGACTTTATATGTGAGGTATCAATCATAAAATGGCATGTGTCATTGAAAAACGAATTAAAATGAAATTAAAAAAACGTACCCATCTGTTTGCACCTCTATGCACATTTCCTTTTACACTGATGCAAGGGCTCACCACACAACACTGCCCACTGCCACTTGGCTATTCATAGTAAAAACCCATTCATGAATCATTTTATCATCCGTAGAACAGGGTCAACTCTGCCCTTATTCTGAGCTTAAAATTGTACTGATTCTCTCAGGCCTCTGTACACAGGTCTAAAGAAAAACTCTTAAAGGCAGCACTTACAGAGCACTTAGTCCTGATTGTGAGTGTGGCCCCAGATTGCAAATCTGGTACCAGAATCCCAGCAGCTAGCCTTTCCCATCAGTGATACTCCAGAAAGTTCTTACATCAAGTTACCCATGGACTTATAAAAGCAACTTCTAGGACAAAGCAGATCAGGAAGGCTGTTTCCAGCCCATTTTCTGGTTGGTACTGCTGCACCGCGCAGCCGTTAGAAATCTCGGAGAGGGATTAAACCTGGCTGATAATGTGCTCCGGCAGAGCAGCAACTCTGCATTCAAAGCTCATTTATTACTACAGCTTTGTCATCGTCAGCTCACACAATGTGCATCTCACAACCGAAGCGGCTGCAGAGCTCCTGAGCTTTGAATGCTCTTTTTTTATTCACGCACTATTCATTCCTATGACAACAAAACATGGCGAGTTCAACCAAACAGAAAAGGCGTCTCATTGACCTGACATGTTAGTACATGACTGACCAATTGGAGAGGATTACAAACAGGAAGAATTTGACCAAAAGGTACTGGCATGAAAACGTGGAATGCAGGAATTTAACAAAAATGGGTCGCAAGGAATCAGATCACAGAAAAGCTGGTGTTTTTGCACCCCAGCTGCGTTACTATTCGAATACGTGCTATGCAGGAACCACCTCCACTTAGGGCAGTGCGATACTGAAAAGAAATTATATCTCGATATTTTCTGGGAATTATCAATAACGATAATTAGATGACACTTTGGCAGTGTACATCTCGGGTCTAAAGCAGTGGTTCCCAGTCTTTTTCCTTGGAGCCCCCCCATACATCCACGGACCAAAAAGAGTTAGTTTTATAGTTTTTTTTCTTAGAACATCTTTTCTTTTAACATCCCAACAGGAGTAGACCTGTACACACAGCCATATAACAATGATCCATTACATGTAATAAGTGCCTACTCTTTTGAGTGAAAGCATCTTTATGCAACTTTATATACAACTTTTCCCGTGTGTGCGCCATTTTAATTTTACTTAACATGTTTAAATTATATTTTAACAAACTCAGAGTACATCAGAGCAGACAAAACCTGAACTGGCACAGTGTTTTTCGCAAGGTAATTGGTGACAGCATTTGTTACGTCTTGCCTTGTTATATCTGTTGCTTTTCTTGTCATAAAGCAGTTTTTTTGTAGAATAACCGATGCTTAGTTCGCAGAGGGTGAAATAAGTTAGTTATCAGGCGGTCTTTAATGGCAACCAATTTCCGACAGTTTTCCGATTGCCGTCTTTTAAGCAACATCTTTCTTTTCAAAACCAAACCACCTCCACATTTCTAACTCCAGTCAGTGAAGCCAGTACACTTTTATTTTTCTTTTATTGTGATCTTATGGAAAGGTTAGACTTTGAAAACACTGGTGGTGCAGCGATGTAACACACTCAGCCTCCTTGACAGAGGGGAGCCCAGGCGGGGGATCACCCACCACTCCACAGCCCTGCGATGGACTTGCATCCTGTCCAGAGATATCTTGATTATATATTGATTCTAAGCTAAACTGCATATTTAAATGTCTTGTTGTAACATATAGGCTACACTGTTGAGGATTATAGCTGTGTTGTATCAGAGACAGTCCACATCTGGAACAAGAACCCTGACTTTTGGTTCTTTGATGGAAGTAATATGGTCTTGGATGGACACTAAATATTAGCCCAGGTAAACCAAGCATAGACCCTAAATATGCCCATTTAGGTTTTGCACTGATGCTGAAGTTACCTTTGGAAGTCGTGAGGACTGTAGAGTTGGCGGAGCTGGTGGTGAGGATTGTGGTGGTTGCAGTTGTGGTGGAATTCGTTGTAGCGGTTGTATTAGAGTTGCTGGGTGTAGTAGTAGCAGTAAAAGTACTCGCTGTTGACATGTTTGGTCTTGTTGAAGTAGTTGTAACCGATGGAGTGACTGTTTTGGCTGTGGTCGTTACCAATAGGTTGGTTTCGCTGGTAGTCCTACTACTGCCCGTCGTCGCTGTTGTTGTTGTTGTTGTTGTATTAGTAGTTGCTGTTGTGGTTGTTGCTTGTGCTGTTGTTGTTTGCAAAGGCGTTGAGGTAGTCGACGATATTAAATCCTCAGGTAAGTGGTTTGGGATGGCGCTGCTTTCGAGCAACCCCACTCGCTTATCCGACGCTGCCGGCGGTCGCTCGTCGACACTCGTGCCGTACACCCGGAGTACAGCCGTACAAACAAACAAAAGTAACTTTAACACTGGAAAGACTAACATTATGTACCGAACGCTCTTTAGCTCCCCATGAGAAACCAAACGCAGTAAATCCTTCCGTCAGAAAGCTCCGGACACCGCGCTGAACGCCTCCTAAAACGCCCACACACACACAGAGCTCCCAACCGCCCGCCGCTGTCCCGCTCCAACTACTGACAGTTCTTCTCCCAGCCGTCTACTACTAACACTTCGCCAGCCAATCGCAGAGCACACGAGACTTCATTTTTGAGGATGGACGTGCTCCTGAACCAATCACAGTAGGCGGGGGTGGAGCCCTGGAAACGGCTCCCTATATAAACAGTTCACACGCACAGTTCGGTTAGTATTGATTTATTTGTGTGAGAGTAGAAGTACGAAACGGCTGGCAGACTGAAACCATGCGTATTCTTTCAGAGCGTCACGGGGGCCTCTGGCACCTATTTCCAGTGAACCCAGTGCGTAGGAGGAAGTGTGGCCTGGATGGGATTCCATTTCATCTAGGGCTGGTAGGGGCAGAGGGAGCCAATGTGGGCCAATGTTCCTGTGACGAAATGCTTGCCACCCCTGCGCACCCCCAAATGAGGAGTGAGTTACCTCACTCTTGAAATATGTGTCTACATGCACTTAACTTTTTTCTTGTTTTAACCCTGCTTGTGCCCTGGATGGGATGCCATGTCATGCTGGGCTGGCAGGGCACTGGCAATTCTGGGGAGCCAGAGGGGCCTAATATGGGCCAATGTTTCTGTGATACCCGCACCCAACCGCCGTTGTACTCTGTCTATCAAAGGGCTGATGAAAGAGGATCAGGCTTCCTTTTTGTTTGGTTGAGATCAAAGATAAGGAGGCACAATTTGCATAGGTACATTGTACATTTGTTCTTTCAGCAGGTGCCCTTATGCAGAGCAGCAATAGTAACTGTAGGCTAAGGCCCTTGCTCACGGACCAAACAGTGCTGGTTTTGGCAGAGGTGCAATTTGAACCCTGGACCTTCTGATCCACAGTCCAGTACCACTAAGCCACCACAGTCCTATAGGGCTGCATATTTATTTGTTGTACTGCCTACAAATAATTAACAGAAAATCAACCAGAACAGTCATCCCTTAATTCTATATTCACATATTAATTTTATACCCACTTAATTCAATTCAGGGCCAAGGGATGCCAGGGCTTAACCAGCAGCACAGGGCTCAAGAGGGGAACCAACCATAGATAAGGTACCAATCCATGCCAGAGCGCTTTCACACCAGAAGAACTTTTTCATAGTTCTTAGAACTGTGCCTACTTTGTTGCATGTTTGAAAAGCCAGAACTGGGGATTATTGTATATTCTTAGAATGGCATGTATAGGGTCTTTTTTTTTAGCTCTTAAGGTAGGGTCTTTTCTCAGCACACAGGATCCCCGAGTGACTTAAATATAGTTTGATTCATACAAGCAAATTTTTCTAGGCTTAAGTGACTTGAGCTCCACACAACGTTCCTATTGGTGGTGCGAACGCAAACCAATACAGGGCCGTGAAGAAATATGGGTTTCCAGGGAGCTCTGTGCAAGGCAGTTCCTCCCAGCTTAGACCCTAGAACTGTTTGGGGTGAAAGAACTAGAGAGAACATGCAAACTCCTCACAGACAGAGTCCAGCCAGGAACTGAATTGGGGATCTCTGGAGCTGTGAGACAACAGCGCTAACCACTGCACCACTGGGCTGTCCCATTAATTATTTATTATAAATTCAGCTATCTGTGGAATAAAACATAACAGGTTGTGCTATTACAGGAAACTAATAAATGAAGCAAATCAGACAGCCTTAACCACCCTATTTTCCAATAAGAGCACAAAAAGCATTTTGACGTTTACCCGTTTTTCTTTATTAAAGAACCATAATTACACATAATGCTAATAATATGTGGTGCCGTCTAATGATGTGGAGCTCCTGTGACAGTCCCATACTGTACCTTTGGTCTTAGCAGCAGTGAAACCCTTTCAAACACTCTCACTTCTCTCTTGTTTAGTCTCTCAGTGCCAGAAAGCATAACATTCTAGAAGATAGAGAACTAGTTGTTTTGATTTCAGAATTGTTTTACAGAATACACTCCCACTGTTGGCCATCGCGAGCATATTTTATCTCTGTGACATCAGCAGCACAGTAACAGCTGGTCTGTGGAGCACCAGAGCTAAGCACCACAAAAGAGTGAGCAGAGACACTGGCACCAGCCCACTGTCTCAATGCTGTTGGGCAGAGCCATGGGCTTCTCTTCCAGTAGCACCTTATTTATCCTTTTTCATCTCTCAGAGGACTGATTTGCTTTTTGTAGGATGTCCACTCTTAGGGAGAAAAGGAACAGTGCTGAGTTCCCCCATTTCTGGACATTTGCTATCAATCATTGTGGATTGCTAAGAACTCAGGTCTTTAGAACCGACTGTGTAGCACTTTAAACTTCTTAGTTTATACTTATTATTTGTGAATTCTTATGTTGTATACACTCACCAGCTACTTACTACAGCCACAGAACCCCCACAGAACTGGTACTATTTGGGTGGAGGATCATTCTCAGCACTGCAGTGACACTGATGAGGTGGTGGTGTGTTAGTGTGTTGCACTGATACAAGTGGATCACACAAAGCAGTGCTGCTGGAGTTATTGAACATTCACTGTGCACTCTGTTAGACTACCATATTACTCCACGTTGTAGATGTAAAGTCAGAGCCAGCAGCTCATCTGTTGTTGCAGTTTGTGTTTGTCATCATCTAATCCTTCATCAGTGCTCACAGGATGGTGGCGGCTGGACATTTTTGGATGGTGGACTACTGCACTGCAGTGTTTGCGCCAATTGTACCAGCATAACACACACTAACACACCAACACCACATCAGGGTCACTGCAGTGCTGGGAATGAGCCATCACCCAAACAGTACCTGATCTGTGAGGGTCCTGCCCATTAGAGAACAGAGTAAAGTGAGCTAACAAAGTATGTCGAGAAACAAAGACTACAGTCTGCTTCTGTGTTTATATGTTAGGTGAAGTGATAAAATGGACAATGAGTGTAGAAACACAGAGGTGTACCTAATGAAGTGTATATATTAGTGAATGGTTCACACCTTTTTGGAGAAGAACAGATGCAGGACTTGCAAATCGCATCTTATTAGCTGGAGCACTTGAGTTTTCAACAAGTTAAAGGGTAGCTTTAGAGATTATCTCCGAGGTTAACATATGTTTTCCTGTCTGGCTTGTGGCTGATTAGTTAATGTGTTTGTAGATTATTATGATCTGCATGAAAACCACAGAAACCAAAAGGATTCACAAACCCTCTTTTATTGGCAAGTGTAGGCTTGTCATGTTTTTTTTAAATTGGCCAAGTACCATTGTAGCCCACACACCGCATGAGTGGCAGGACCGGAAATGAAAACCCATTGCTGATTGTGCCTCTCCTCGTCACAGGCAGAGAGTCCTTAGGGACAGCATGCTCTGCACTCCGATTGGCCATGCCACATGTTCATCATCTGCAGATGGTGCCCAAGCTTAGCCAAAGTACAACAAATCTCACTGCTATACCAGAATTTGCAGACCATTCCTGCAATTACAGAGCTCAGGCAAACACGTACCCATGCCAGTATCATGCCTGGCTAAGATGCTCTGTTCCATTGACATTTGTATGTACCCATGTAACCTTGCTCCTGTCCTGAATAGCCACTGATGCCGATGCTGAACAAATACATTAATTAACAAAGTATATTACACAGTAAACTTTTTTTTTTTTTTTTTTTTTTTAGAAAATCTTTAAATAAAACGATATTCATTGTGAGAAATAACACCAGTTACAATGAAGGCTTCAAAATGTACCGAGAAACAAGAATTTTAACCGTCGCCGGCTAATGTTTCTATGAAACTACAATACCCAGAAACCTTTTCGCATCTGAACGGTCAAATCTGAAGCGAAAGCCTGGAACCGTTTTAAAAAGCGTTAACATGGAGCATACCATATGTGTTATATGTTTTCCATTTATGTGGCTGAAACTTCAGTGCATGCCACTACTTGTTTGTCGCTGTTAATTTAACCGGACGGAATTTAAAGTCTCGTGGACCAGATAAAGGGAAACGCTAAAACGCTTCCCCTTGTGGACGCTCTCGGTAAGACACACGTCTCACATAATTCCACAAACTTCAAGTCCTTCAGAGTCCTGAGATTTGGGTTAGGTCTGTTTGGAGGTCTAAAATGATTCATTCGAAAGATGGTGTGCTATAAGAAGGTCACATTAAAAGCAGGCTTTTACTACAACCCAGTCTACTGCCATTGGTTCTCTAAAAGCATGTCCTAGGGCCTGTGCGCACACACTTTGGGCGCCATCTTGTGGTAGAAGCCTGGAAGTATCATGGCTGCATGAAGCTGTGAACAGTCTCGAGTGCCACGATGAACTGAAAAAAAATACATTTTCAAAAATGAAAAAGAAAATAAATCTTTAAAATATATGAGGATTTTGCAGGGTATACATATTTAAAGTAAAGGTAAACAAATCGTGACTTCAAATAAACTGTATACATTTTAAAGAAACAAATCCATACATGCCTCTTGATTGGTGCAATGGTTCAAGACACTAGCCAACCAGCGGAACTTGTTTGAGCATCACATGCAGACCTGACTGCCTGTGTCTGAAAGAAGTGAGCCCGGGTGGGGGATCATCCCCTGGTGGGGCAACATTTACATTTACAGCATTTTGCAGACTTTATTAGGCGGAGCGACAACTCATACAATCCAAGAAATTGGTTGTTCACAGCCTTGCGCAAGGACCTAACAGTGGCAGCTTGGCAGAGGTGGGATTTGAACCCACAGTCCGCCCAAGGAGGTTGGGTCCCTTTTTGAGTCTTGGTCCTCCTAAGGTTTCTTCCTATAACTCAGGGAGTTTTTCCTTGCCACTGTCGCCCTAGGCTTGCTCAATTTGGGATTGGACGTAGTTATTAGGAGATAATCTAAACTTGTAAAGTTGCTTTGAGACAATGCTCCATTGTAAAAAGCGCTATATAAATAAATCT